>UNPT01000267.1:0-71926 GCA_900536445.1 Hymenoscyphus occultus | reverse complement strand
ATAGCGAAAGCTAAACGCGACCCCTCCCTTCTCTTTGGTCCCTTCTCGGAGAAGCTCTTTAGAGAGCTCTTCTATAAATCTAAGTTCTACTCAGAGATCTGCCCTATACGGCCGGCCTCCGACTAGTTCCTATACTACTTCTTTCTAGTTACCCTGTTCACTTTGGGGTTGGTCCAAAAGCGGGCCCTCCTTCTTCTCTGTCACCTGTAGAATAGTCTCTTATCTACACCCCCCGGCATCTGGGGCACCCCCCCAGCGTCTTTTGCTCTACTGAGGGCTATTCTATAACCTAGCTACAAGTCGGCTAGTTGTATTCGCCAGAAGTTAAATAGAAATAAATAAATAAAATAAATAAACAACACTAACAAAAACCATACAACGCTTGCTTTACTAATGCTTGTCCAAGGAGGAGTTTAGATAGAGAAATTTCGATCAAGCACTTTAATAGCTCTTTTGTCCTCACACTCCTTCATTTTCTGACTGTATCTACCATCATGTTCTAGTGGTCGATCGATTTGTTGATAAGGGCCGAATTGTCTATATTGTTAGTATAGGGTTGCAAAGCCGTATTATGGAAACGCTATAACCGTGTTTTGAGAGATCTGCCAAATTGTGACAGCAGACTTCTAAACAACTGCTGAGGGTTAGGAAATTTTCAGGAGGAAAAAGGGCCGGAAACTTACGTAGTATTGTTATGAGTTGGTAGAGAGAATCCTAGATTATATAGGAATGGAATTGTGCCGATTAATAGAAGAGTCTAGGTATAGCTAGGTCTAGTTTCATATGGACATCGCTGTTCCTGATGTTCTGGAGAAGGCTGTGAGTATTGTAGGTTTTGCTTAATACGAGCTTCAGTAACAGGTCGTTCTTGGGCGTCGTATGCTGGGTATATGCCCTTGACTAGAACAACGTGTTAAAGGGCGGGGTCAGTTGTTAGTTGAGAGAGTACTGGATATAATCGGGAGTAATAACTGATAAGATGTAGGTGTCTTCCGGTGGAGATAGTGATGTGGAATGATTGCTTGATCAATCCATCTCCCTTGTTCCTATATCTACCTATATTCTTTTTACTAGAACCCCTAATGTCTTGTAACTTTTCTAATGCTTGTGCAAAAGATTCGCTACCTCTCCTTCCCTCCATCTCTGTATATAACAAAAAGCCTTTGAAACTTCGGCTGGTACTCCATGACCTTCCGTTAGTCTATCTTCTTATGCCTGCCTCTCTCTTATCCCAAACAAAGACTGATCCTGATTTGATTAATTGTCTTTTACTCACGGAAAGTCTTCGCTGAATTCTGGGCAACAAGCCGAGACGGCAAGCTTCGAATAGATTGATTGCATCCGCTGACGTTTGTATATACCCGCGATATGTTTTCATTGTGTATATTACACACTTGGCTAGTAATGAGAAAGGAGGTTGGTAAAGGAGAGTTGTATAAAGGAGAAGTTTTGGCTAGTAGTAAGGGTACATTGTTCGAGATGAAAGTTGAGAAGGTAGATACATTCCCTAGGTGGGTGTTTACCATGTAACAAGTGTAAGCGATAATAGCAGTTGTAAGCGATAGAATTTTCTGACTCAATCAATAAAATATGTTGGTTCTAACAGTGTTAGCTCCTACACTGTTGGACTTGCTTCTAATATTAGATCTTGACGAATCAGAAAACTTGAACAGGGGTAGAATTAAACCACGGAATTATGGTCTGTATGTACCAGAATCCGGGAATTTGAATTCCAGGAATAGTAAGACTTCACGCTTATGAGCGGCTAAATTCTAGTAGAAGAGGGAATTCGTAATTTCGTTACTATAAATATAAGCTCGACAGAACTATAAGGATACACGAGATACTACGGAACTTAGCAATCGTAACCCCGTTAATTCTAGTATACATTATCGCCTTCAATACGTCAGAGCAGATTGCTCAAGGTCTTATGAATGGTCTTATGAATGAGTCCGGAGTTTAAATATATCTACTAATAAAACCGTGTCTAAATTATAACCAATGAGCTTATGAATCGGCACGAAATTTTCGTTCTGATTAGGTTGTTTATTAGTTTATCTGGTCTGTCCCAAGGATCTGGTACCGCTCTAATCCACTAATAAGATTAAGTTGTTCATTAGCTTATCTAGTCTGTCCCGAAGAGCTAGTACCAAACTTAATCTATTTTTGGATGGTCAGAATTTCTTGGTTAATACAGATAGTGGTAAGGTGCTGACGTCCCACAATTTAGTAGCTTTCAGGATTTTGGGCGCTTAAAAAAGTGTGATTTGCGTGTAAGTACATTTCTAAATAGAAGCCACTCCTAGAATTAATTGATTAATACTATTCGTTCTCACAACACTGCTTTGTTATAATGTCTCTTGTAAAAGAATCCGAGTCTATTCAACTATTCGAACAGTTTTGTCAAAAAAATCACGACAACTTTCTCCTCTGCTCAACCTTGGTCACATTTCTTCATACCTCTCCTACAGTACTACCTCATCTTCCAAAAGAGTGGGAGGATACTGTAGTGGAAATCCTCCAGCAACCAGAGCAGGAGATATTAGTAGATATAGTATTAAATACTGTTAGTTCAAGGTCGATTCTAACGTTACGCCCAAAGCAATGGCTATCGGATGAAATACCGGAGGCATACTTCAAGATCCTACGACGACATGGCGCATGTATTTGTACTTCCTACGAAACTCAGCTAAAGAATTCGAGAAAAAGTGTCCTTACTTGTAATCCACTTGATCAACGTGGCCAAATTTTCCTGCCAGTTAATATCCAAAATACTCACTGGGGATTCTTCCGATTGCTCCTTGGACATGAAGACTCGATCATAGCCAAGTACTACGACAGTCTTGGCCAAGGTATTCCAATGGACTTCCAACAATGGATCAGAGCCCGATTTCCAACACGTACCGTGGAGTTCGTTACACCATTTTTCCCCCAACAACCCAATGGTTATGATTGTGGTATCTACATGATCCTGGGAATCCGGGCCCTGGCCTTCTCCGCCAGATGTATTTCTCAGACCGAGGCTGAAAAGATAGTTCCAACATTCCGCGTTCGAGTCCTCGCTGAGCTGCTTGCTGATTGTTTAGACCCATCGGTTTTAGACCATGAGATCTGTCCGCGGAAGAAACATGACATGGAGAAGGCTCTGACTGAGGAGCCTGCCAGGGCTGACAATCTAATGGTACTTGAGCCTTCACCAGATTTGGAGGTTATCGAGATTGCTGATGGCAAGCATCTGGAAAAGACACCTCTCGAAGTACCTGATGCTCTCGGAAATCCAATGGCATTGTCTTCACCAGCATTAGAAGTGGCCGAGGCGAACTCTAGCCGGGAAATGGATATTGAGTATCCACTCCTCGATACACAGACTGTAAACCCTTACGAAGTCGAATTTACACGTCGCATTAGCTTCGATCAAAGCAGTTCAAGTTCTGTGGGTTTGTTTGTTGAAGACGAACCGAACATATTACCCGAAACTTCTCCTCGCCCTCAGAGTGACTCTTTGAGGAGATACACTCTGGAAGTTAGAGCAGGAAGTAGAAAAAGGGAAAGAAAACAGTCTCAAGAGACCAATTTGGCGACCAGAATTGGAGAGAACCAGCAGATGGTGCCAAAACCCTTTCCTGAACCTCGCAATAACACTTCGCAAGACGCTATAGAAAAAGCAACAGCGGGATGTAGAAAAGGGGAAAGCATTCGATCTCAAAAAGCTTTCAAAAACTCAGTTTCAGCAATTATTTCCTCGTTCGCGACGGGAAAAACGATAATTTCGCAATTGAAAGACGCAATCGAGATATGTCGAACGAAAAAGTTAGCTGCTGAGACAAGTCTAAAGTCATTATGGATGAGATTGGAAAACGAGTCATCTCTTCATTTTTCAAGCGTGATCGCCTAGCGGCGTGACAGGGAGCAGTTCTCAAGTTTATTCTTTTCGGCAATCAAAAGATACGGAGGAGATCCACGCCGAGTATCAGGACATGCTCGTACCTTGATGCAGAGTGAAATTGGCTGTGGTCGAGATGGTTGGAAAATTGCTCAAGGGCTGGCAGCGAGGACCTCTGTGTGGACGGAATTGATTACTTGTGCGCGACCCTACCTCGGCGAGAACGCCTCAGTTATTCTTTGTGCATTTAAAGAGCCAAATTCAACAATTGAGGGTTTGAAGAAGGATGTACGAGCAATGCTTATCAATGGTATTGTTGAGCAGCTTCAACTTCCTGGTGGTCTGAGTCTCCCTAATCTTCGAGAAGCTCATGAGCTCTATACGGCTCTCGTGGAGGGATCTTTGCCGCATTACAAACTAAAGATCGAGCATGGAAGAGCTGATAGTAGCTTTGAAGACTTGATGAGTCTTCAGAGACTACCAGGAAAGCTAGCATTAGCTACTTTAGAACGTACTACTTGAACTATAATTAGTTTTTCTTTATTATAATTTTCTTCTCCAGACTTACTTTTGACAAGTGAAACAAATCTAGACTTTGCATGATTATTTTTAGTATAACTATTCTGAGGTAATTAAACCTGTCCAAAAGCGTAGCCTCGACAACGAGGGCTGGTTGAGTTCTTTGCACACCGCTTCCTCCAAGCCCCTTCCCCACCTTGATACCTGCTACTAAGTTACAACAATAATCATAGGCTCACTTTCCTCCAAAACTGATTCCACTAACTCCGCCGTTAATGTTCCCAGCTTGAAAACCCAAGTTCTGAGCACCAAAGGTTACTGTGGTTGAACCATTTTGGTTCCCTGCAGCTTTCGCAACAGCATCTTCCTGCGACTTAGACAGCAATTCATTCAGCAGCTTCTGCGACGCTTTCACCCCTTCGAGTTCTTCTTCAAGTTGTCGTAATACCTTAGTTTTGCCTTCTGCCGATGTAACCACTTCCTCGTCTTCATCACTGAGGTTTATCTCTTCCACCCTGTTCTCCAATACCAAGAGCTGCTTATCTGTCGTGATCATAGCATCTTTGACCTTGTTCTGCTTCGTAGATATTGTCTTCTTTATATCCTCCGTGAGATGGCTATTGCGGACAGAGCTGTACCTGTAGGAAGGTTCGTTAGTCTTCTACACTACATGGGCCAAACTAGAGTCACTTTCAAGGTGGCAACGCCGACGACGAGGTTGATGGCGAGCTTACAACTTTGAAGCTGCTCTGAGATTGCCTTAACTTGGTTTTTCTTAAAGAAGCCTATATTTGCTTGGTCCAGCAATGCTAGCTTTCCATCTTTGTGTCTGGTCCACCTCTCGAGATCGTCTTTGAAAAGGTTGCATGCTTGCGTGCAGCTCCTGATCGTCGCCTCTGACTGCTTGGCTACTCCTTCTCCAAGCGACTCCAAATCTCTATCCTCGACACCTTGGAGCAGTTCAAGCGCTGCATAGACTGAGTGCACCTCATCAGTTAGACGCTGGATGGTTTTGGGTGCATTTTTGATCTCCTGTAGATCATCTAGAAGCTGTCTCGTGCCGTGCAAGGCTGGCACAATAATGCCCACGACGCTGGCAGTAACGCTAAGAGGATCAGCCATTTTGGTGGATAATGGAAGCTGGACTGTAGGTTGATCTCAGATTGTGCGGAATGAACGTCTCGATGTCTACAGTATACCAACTACGGTGCAGCTGCGTACACCTAGTCCTAGCAAATCTCATTGGAGGAGAACTATAACCTTAGGCTGTTGCGGCTGAAGAATGGCAATCTCTATACTCGCTCAGCGGCTGTCTACCCTTCATCGTAAATTCAGTGTGCTGCGATGGCATTTTTTTGGCAACGATAACTCTGGCTTCGAAGCCGGAGAAATCCACGGTTCAGTTCATGCTGAAATTCATCACCATGCCCCGCCTGGTGAGTCGCAAGTGGTCCAAGCTGACCCGCACTGCTAACGACCGCCAGCTCTAGTGCGACTAGAGACCCCACCCAAACCAGGGATTCTTATACCCTTTGGACAAGACAAAGGCTTCGTCGAGCGAGGGATACTTGGTCAAATTCATCAGAAATGCGCTGTCTTGGGATCTCGTACCGCACTTGTTGGCTTGGGCGGCATCGGGTAAGCACATGAATCAACGCTTTCGCAAAATCAGATAGATAACACTGTTATCTCTGCGAAGCAAGTCACAACTCGCCATCGAATACGCGCATCAGACCCGAAAGGCATCGCCGGACACATGGGTTTTCTGGGTTCACGCAAGCAACCTGGCCCGCTTTGAACAAGGCTGTCAAGAAATTGCGGGCTTCGCCAAGATAGCTGGACGGGAAGATCCCAAGGCATCACTCAAGCTTGTGCACGACTAGCTACAGAATGCGAGAGGAAAGTGGCTTCTTATACTTGATAATGTCGATGATGCTAGTTTCTTCGACAAGACTCCAAGCACGGATAAGCATCCAGGCGACATAGGGCGTGGACAATCTCCACCTCTTAAGTCATATCTTCCGTTTTGTCAGCAAGGATCGATTCTTATAACATCACGAAACGAACATGCGGCACTACAGCTGGTTGGACATGACGATATTCTCAAAATCAAGTCAATGGAGAAGAAAGAAGCGCTAGAACTCTTCAAGCGAAAGCTAGGACCAGAAGTCGACAACGACGGCGCTGATCAGCTCGCCAAGGAACTGGAGTCAATACCACTCGCTATTACCCAGGCTGCGGCATACATTCGCGAGAAGGGGTCGCGCTATTCCGTGCGGAAGTACCTCCAAGATTTCCAGAAGAATGATCGCAAGAAAGAAAGACTTCTTGAAAACAAGGACGGAATGGACCGCCGGGATTGGGAGGCGGAGAATTGTATCATCATTACATGGCAGATCTCGTTCGAGTATATCCAGAAAACCAGACAATCAGCTGCTGACTTGCTGTCACTCATGAGCTTTTTCGACCGGCAAGGCATCCCTGACACTCTGCTTAGAAACGGAAACAACCAGAGAGACTCAGCGCAAGACCCACAAGAAAAAAAACATGGTGCTTGGGCAAAGCATGATGCCGAAGACAGCGAGTACGATGAAGATAATATATCACAGTCTAGTATAAATGATGAGTTTGAGGAAGACGTTTCAACCTTGCGACAATTCTCGTTTATCTCGGTTAATACAGACGACACAACCTTTGAAATGCACAGTCTAGTACAGCTAGCCACACGACAATGGCTTAAAGCTCACAAGCAACAAGAGAGGTGGAAACAGCGGTTTATCACAAATTTCATTGCAGAGCTTCCGACAGGAGAATACGACAATTGGGTGAAGTGGCAAATGCTTTTCCCTCACGCGCAATCGGCTATAGCACAGCAGCCAGAGACACAAGACTCTTTAACAGACTGGGCTTCAATACTTTATAAGGCCGCATGGTACGCCTGGAGAATGGGGAATGGGGTGGATGCAGAAAAGATGTCAATTCGTGCAATGAAAGTTAGAAAGGAGATTCTCGGTCAAGAGCATAGTGATACGATGAGAAGTATAGAAATGGTAGGCTTGGCTTATGGGATTAGGGGCAAGTACAACAAGGCCGAGCCCATGTACCGGCAGACGCTGCAGCTCTCACAGAAGGTCCTGGGCCTCGAGCACCCTGATACGCTTGGGAGCATGAACAACCTCGCCGTTCTCTTGCACAACCAGGGCAAGTACGACGAGGCCGAGCCCATGTACCGGCAGACGCTGCAGCTCTCACAGAAGGTCCTGGGCCTCGAGCACCCTGATACGCTTGGGAGCATGAACAACCTCGCCGGTCTCTTGAAGAACCAGGGCAACTACGACGAGGCTGAGCCTATGTACCGGCAGACGCTGCAGCTCCGTCAGAAGGTCCTGGGCCTCGAGCACCCTGATACGCTTGGGAGCATGAACAACCTCGCCGTTCTCTTGAAGAACCAGGGCAACTACGACAAGGCCGAGCCTATATAGCTATAGTCACTCTTTTACTTCATAATCTTTGTATTATATATATATTTATAACTGTGATAGAGAGGGGTTGGGGAGTTAGCGTTTATATACTTTTTATATAAAATTGATTTCTAAGTAAATCACATTACTTTCACAGGAATGTTCTAGATGGCTCGCTTTGATTCAAAAAGTCTGCGCCACGCTATAAGCGGCGGCTGACAACGTTAGGCTATAATATAATAATCAAGATTATACTAATGTCAATTGTCTTAGCGTCGACTATATGTGACTCAAGAGACGTAAGGGTACAGATGTGGGAGAAGCAATGTGGCCCGTGCCCAAGTAACTGTAAATAGCCTCAGATCTTACGATCACTTCCACTTCTTGTAGACAATTTAGTTCTTACGCATATGGGTTGACCTTGTTGCTCTCGTTCCCTTACGAGAGAGTGTGTGAATGGGACTCTGCAATCGAAGCTTTGGTGGGATATTCTATTAACTTATTTATGAACCGACAGCTAAATCGTTATAGTGTTGCTCGTTACAGTGTTACTCGTCACGGCGGGATTCTCGTTGCCCAGAGGCCGATTTTACTATACTTGTTATAAGGATATATTGGGTTAGAAATAACACAAAAATGATTGATTCATTCTAGAACTAGGAGTGGCTATATAAGGTATATATACAGGGAAAGGGGGGGCTGCCAAGTCCTGTTATAACCCGAAACAGTAGGGTGTAACACATGTAGATCTAGTACAACAGGATACGATAATTGTTCAATTAAGTTATAATTCAATATCCAAAGTAGTCTGATTTATTGAAATTTACTAGCTAAAGAGAAGAACAATCTTAAAATTCCGCCTCGTCCCTAGAATCGATATCTTCCTAATCATTCTCACCCTCCCCCTCAGATAGCATAACATCATCCACATCAATATCCTCCACGTCCTCGTCGCTACCTGTATTACTGTTTCTAAACTGGTATCCACGACTTCGAGTGTAACCTCTTAGAGATAATGAGTGTACGTCGGCGAAATGAATATAGAGTTCAGAAGAATTCTGAAAAGTACTCTTACAGCAATCTGGAAGTGGGCATATAAGTGGTACTTTAACGGATCTTTTTGTTTCGTGGGATAGAATATGTCGATTAAAGGTGCCTCTCTCGGTGAACTGAGTAAATCGATCCAAAGCGCGGCTGCTTTCATCTCCAAAGCAATATGGACACTGAAAACCAGACAATACAGCTCCATAGGCCTTCTCCAGGTTGTAACATATAGACTTCTGACAAAGATAAAGTATACAATGATTTTCCCACTCAAACTCATCAAGGAACCAGCTAAGCGAAGGGTGCTCGTAACAAAAGTGAGGCATAAACGCGCATTGTCGTACGTTTAGATAATGTTAATATAGCAGATGTCTTCTCAAAGACCATTCCGAAGAGCAAACCTTCCTACAATCATTCCAGAGGCATTGAGTTGAATTCTGAATATGTTTCTTCAGATGAGCTGAAATGGATTTTCGAGTCCGAGTCCCCTGGTTGAGCTTCGCGGCAGTATCTTTCCCCCTCCGCCTTCTGTCATAGAGTCTTTTGCTCTCCTGAGACTTAGCCCAACGTCGAAGGTAGGGCTTAGATAATTCATCTGCGAAATCGGATGATAGGTATTTTGTCTTTGCTACAAAGTCGTTCTAGCAATTCCCCTATTTGCAGGCTGTCGAGCAATCCTTCTTAAATTAATACTCGTTATGTTGTTTCTCCTTCCTAGCAATACAGGAGTAGATATAGCCGGGACGATTAATAGTAGATAAGCTCTTTATTTTGATACCGTATATTAGACAATCGCCGTTTTGAGGCTCTTCTCCGGGGTAGTAAAGGACAAAAGGCTCGGGATCGCCTAATTTGACAAGAGATTCTAAAAGCTTAGCCTCTAGTAATACATCTATAGTACTTAAGGAGGTCTAGAAAGAAGACGTAATACAGTGACGGTCCGGAAAATAGCTAGAAGACACGAACTCAAACTCTACTAAAAGGTTATCTTCGGTATGCTTTGGAATCCCGAGCTTCCTATGTTGATCTGCTGTTACATTTCCTTAGAGTCGGTATTTTGAAAGTAATATTATCGATGCCGCTTAGTGGCCTAGGAGTACTATCGATTATAATAACTTTTCCGTTCCTAGACTACTGTCTGGTATTCTTTAGCTAGGTGGTCGTCGGTATTCGTGCATTGAACTCTATCGCAAAGGTTCTGTTCAATAGATTGTAGCTGAAGGTATTCCGGGCTATCTAGGATCCTTTGGTTCTCTTTAAATAGCAGAGTAAGATTAATCGCCCGTAAGTTAAGATTGAGGCTCATTCTACGTAATTTTTAAATATAGTCCTTTCGTTGTCCTTCCCCGTTTACCACACCTTGTACATCGATGGCTAAGATATTAGAGATATAGTACTCCCCTATTACCTTCGTACTATACGATGGCAGTTACTTATATTAATTGGCACTAATTTCAACGTCGCCTTAGAAGTCAGTCTAACACCCTAGAACATTGAGAAAATCAGGGCACATACTATCTACTGCATTTGCTGTCCCTCGCCGGAGGTTGTATATTTTAAGCATATCACGGAAGCTAACACAGTATCTAAGTTTAACAAGCTTATAAGCCAGCTTATTATACGACAGTGCCCTTGATTCTGAAATTGTTCTATCTCTTTAACATTTCCGAAATATTAGGATGTTTTTCTTTTCCCCTTTGATCTTAAATAACATGCTATACTTGTGGGCCGAGATAAACACGTATTGAAGGTCGCTCGGCTCTGCTGGAACTTCAAAGGCGCCATCGGCAAAGGCGAACCCAAGGAAGTGAGTGATCGGGCATCGACCACGATATAAACGATCCTTATAGAATGTGACCTATTTTTATTAACTGGCTTCATCCTCCTCCTTTTCGTCCTAACGCTTTCCTTTGTCGTAACGAAAGCGGACTTTGAGAACAAGTTCTATACCGCCACCTAGGGAACGAAGACCAATCAATTCAAAGTCCTTGTAACATAGCGCTTGGTTGCTCCCTCGATAAGCCGAAGACTCCACGATGGATCCTGACCTTATACCAGTATACACTAGTAACAGTAGTATAAAGCTGATTTGCAGTCGTTGTCTCGGATGCGAGAATTGGTGCTTGTCATAGCACCACAAGTATTCCAGGAGCCATTGAACATCGAGCTGATCAGCGAGATGTTTCTCCCTGCGAACACGTGTGAGACCCTTCTCTCTAAGTTCCGTCTTAATATACTACAATCATTAGTAAGCTTAATTAAAGTAGAAGTCTATATATAAATACCTCTCGGACCTCATCTGTAATTCGTGTAGGAATGAAATTCCCCGTTTCCCTTTGGTATGCAGATTTGAATGTATACCAAGTATTCTTCGATGATCTCAATGTTATATGGTCTCGGATCATCCCAATTGAAGTTTGAAACTCCCAGTCTTTGAACATACAAAGAAGTCCTTTGGATGGTATTGGCCCTCCTTTCCGTAAGTACTCGTCCGCATCTTTTTGGGCCCAGAGGCAAAATCTTCGGAACTGGTCTATCTGAAAAAGATATTTCTCTCGAGTTGGAGGGACGATCCTCCGGTTGTGTTGTGTCTCGGTCAATACTCTCTCGCTCCTCGGCCTCCTCGGCACTAATTGGTGCAATCTCGCGACGAACCATTATATTCGGTGGTAGTAATTGTTGAAAGTTGATAGTTGATAGTTGATAGTTGTAAAAGTTGATAATAGTAACTAGTGTATGAGCTAAACTCAGTAGCGGGAAACAATCTGTTCTCTCTCATTTACTGATCAGGTCTCATGTAAAGCAGCCTCCTTAATTCCTCGCTTCTACCCCCTTACAAAAGTCAACCAACATATGTGCCAAGACTCCCTTATGCATATGCACCACATACGTGACCAACAGGAGGCCGAGCAGCTTCAGGGGACTTTAGGCTGTCACCACACAGCTCCAGCGCTCCAAGCGCTGAAGGATACCCCTAGCTGATATTCATTGAGGGTGTGTTCTTCGAAGCTGTAGCGCCTCCTGTTTGTTTTCAGGTTTTCGGGTTTTAGGGCTCTCCCCACACTTCTTCAGCGCTCCAACCGTCGAAGCTGCCTTTCCAGGGCCAAGCGAAAACCAGAAAACCGTTCTCCCTTTCTACAAAAACTGAAGTTATCTGAGGCTGGAGTACACGTAGAGCGAGGACTTAGCCCAATTCTCCTCAGTCTATGGTCGTATGTGACAGCTTGTTTCTTGATTGGGGATATAGACGTTAGCTACGTACCTTTTCTACTAACTTGGTGTTGTTGTTAAGACGTCTTTTTGTCTGGGGGGATAACGGATTGTACTGATAAGAGTGCCGATAGGTTGTGGGCAAGAATGGTCTGAATAGAAAGGGAGGTATGAGTAACATTGTGACTATTTGCTGCTCTGGGCGGGAGTGATTTGATTTCTTCTGCGTCCTCGTAAGCCACGGGTGACAATTCAGATTTGGTTGGGAAGGACAGACAGAGACCTTGACTCAAATCTTGCAGTAAATCGGCTTCGACATCTCTGGCACTCTCGACTCAAGACAGCCCAGCCCAGTCCATCCATCCATCCATGGATCAATCTGGCCCAGGCTATGTAGGCCACTTCAAAAAGAAAAGCCACCGAGGCAGCAGGACAAACCTCAAACTCATCTTATTCCATCTGTCTATAAATACCTCTAAATCTACCAGCCGTAAATCGTGTCTTTCGTTATCCTGAACATCTAACCCCACCTCCACCCATCTAAAGAATATTCTGAACCCAGCTAGAAGAAACGTCTCTCCCATGACCAGCCACCAATCTATCCCAAACATAAATGAACCCAAGTCTCGAGATCGCTCCCATCCTCCAGGGATCAGAAAGTACTGCACCTAGTAGAAGTCTTCACTTCCTAATCTCATGAACCAAACGGCCTTTAACCCAAACAGCAAGCGTATTCCGATCATCCCCATTAAACACCCACTTCGCAATCCGTTCCTCCCAATTCTCCCACCCAAACATATCAACCGGACTTTCCTCCACACCCTCCAAAGCCTTGACGCACTCAGGATTCGCCTCATCCTCACTCCAGTAATTAGGTCCCAGACCGATCAACTGAGCATCCCATTCCATACCCACCTCAAACCCCCCAATCTTCTTTTCAAGCCCCACAGCCTTCGCCCCTCCCCTGGTCGCGAGATACAACACCTCCTCAATTGACAACTTCGCCTTGTCATCTCCGCCCATAGCAACATGTCTACTAACCAAACTCGCCTGTCTCGCAGCCTCCAAGATCGAAGGACTGTACCCACCACTCACATCCGTACCCAAGCCCACCTCAACGCCCTTCTCCAGTAGCCAGCGGACTTTGCAAGTTCCAGACGTGATACTAGAGTTTGAACACGGACAATGAGAGACCTTGGACTGTCGTTCAATAATAAGATCTACCTCTGATTCATCGAGATGGATTGCATGCGCCAAGATGGTTTTAGGCGTTAGGAGACCATGCGAGTCGTACACCGAAGTGTAATTTGGGGAATTGGGGAAGATTTCTTTGACTAGGTCGAGTTCTCCTTTGTTTTCTGAGATGTGGGTTTGGATTGGGAGATTGGATTCCTTATGTAAAGCTCCAAGTTGAGTCATAAGTTCTGTTGAGCAACCCGGGGCGAATCTCGGGGTCAGAATAGGTGTGATGAGTTTATTCGAAGGATCTATGTTTGCGATATGGTCGATTGTTGCTCTGGTATCCTCAATTGCCTGAGTGGGTGATTCATCGATGTACCAGTCGGGTGACAACGAATCTAGACAACATCTCCCCACAAAAGCACGTTGGCCATTAGCGAGGCAAAGGTCGGAAAGCAGGTTGGTGGCAGCAACATGAATCGTCGCATAATACGCAGCAGTCGTAGTTCCGTGCGACAGAGTCCGTTTGATGCATCTGGTATAGACTGATTTCGCCCTCGCCAGATCCTTCAGACTACTCTCCATAGGAAAAGTATAAGTCGTCAACCAATCCAAAAGCGTCGATTTCCCAAAGATGCCCACATTAGGGTATTGAGGGGCGTGAATATGTGTATCTTCCCAAAGTCCAGAAAATCAGCATCCGCCTCAATCCACTCACAACACAACACAACACAATAGAGCAAGAAGAAAATCAAGTACCTACCTACAAACCCCGGAAAGAAAAATTGTCCCTTCCTCGCAACCCGCACCATAACATCCCTCTTCACCCACCCAAGGCGGGGGATACTAATCTCCTCCGCTTTCTTTAAATCGCAACCCCGCTCAATAGCGACGATAACCCCCTCTTCATCCACGAAGATAGCCGTATCCTCTAGGATCTCCAGGGTATCCAAAGTCTTGCAGTGCACGAAATCCCCTATGAAAACACGCTGCTTTCCCGACATCTTCCAATCGATCTTTTCAAAAGATACTGATAACGAAATATGGAAATTTCAAGCTTGAAGTTGTAGAATGCGTATGCAGTAATAGTGATGGTTTTAACAAATGATCGGTGAGAGGATGAGAGATGGGTCGTGCCGAGTCTAGGGGTAGATGGAAGCACGCTCGCACGGAAGCACGGAAGCAAAAGTGAAGGATGAGGAGGGAATTAAGTCAGGTATGGATATATGATATTCACTGTGTGATATATAGATTGCTTGGCTGGAAAGGGATGGATGTTTGGTTGAAATAGTGATTCACGGGTGGTGTTTGTTTGGCCAATAACGGACGTGGGAGACGTGAAGTGGCTTCTTTAGGAAAGCCCGGGTGGGCCTAGCCTAGCCACTCCCGGAGACCGCCTATTGCCGATACAGTATCTCCTATATCCTACCCACCTCGCCTACCTAGCTGAACCAGCTATGTGATATCTTGAAGCGATTCAATTCTGACTGGTAATACCGAAAGGAGAAGTAAATTTACTTACCAAATTCTTTGAAGACTTGCAAAAATCAGACGACAAAAGTACAAAGCAGAGTGCCACTTGCGGGCTAATATCTACCTACCTATCAATTCTATTATAGTGTAAATCAATGGGATGGGTATCCTAAGCGCCTTGAGAATCCACCACCAGAAACCCCAGAAACCTCGCCTATATACTGGCTCTACGAGGTGCCATGGTTCTCCTCAGAGCTTTCTTCTCTTCGGTCTCATCCAGCAATGGGAGGACTCCCTGCTCTCTCATTTCTGCCAGGAAGGATTGTCCGAACTTGTACCCGACCTGATATATTTCATCAAACTTCCCAAAGTCCAAAGTCCCATAGGAATCGATCGGAGGTCTCATATAGAGGCACCCTGGTATGTTCTTGGCTCGCTCCAAAGCATCCACACTCGACACATATGCAAGTCGTGCTTGTATTTCCGCCAATGTAGGTGGATTTGGGTACGACGAAAAGGGGTTCCATCGGTTGGCAAAGGCCCAAAACCCAGATAATGAGTCTCCAAAGGTCTGTGGTGTATCATCGTCAAGACTGCCCACATCAATGGCAAATATGACATCCGCTCCCAGTGACTTCATGTGTGTAACTGTTAGATTGTCCACATAGCCACCATCGAGAAGCATGCTTCCTTCATCGCACAGTGGAGGAAGCAAACCAGCGAGTGACATGGAGGCCCTCACATAACGCCATGCATATCCGCTCGTATGGATTTCCGAGCGACTCTTGCTGATGTTAGTGGTGTTGCAATAGAATTCCAACCAGAAGTCCTCAATTTGCGTGTTGCCAAAGGTCTTGAAGATACCACGATTGAACTCATGTCCAGTGGTGTAGGATGCGGAGGGGTATGTTAGATCCAAGGCAAAACGCCACATGCTCGCCATGCGCCCCGAGAACTTCTTCGCTCGCCCATACATGGGAACAACGTCAGCATCACGAGCATACAAGGCGCCAATGAAGGAGCCGATGGAAGTGCCTCCAATAATGTCGATGGGAATACCAGCTTCCTCGAGTGCTCTGATAATCCCAACTTGCGTGATACCTCGAGCACCTCCGCCTCCGAGAACAAGACCGATCGATTTACCACAAAGCCGCCGGGCAATTCTATGGAAGTCTCCTTTGAATGGCGTGTCTGCTGAGTAGAGAGGTGTTTGTCGAACTCTACGAGAGGTGTACTTCTGTATCTCCGCTTGAAGCACTTGAACCCGTTGTTTGAGAGCTGATCCAAACCTCCTTGCTTGAGGATGTACTGGAACAGAGCTTGTCCTGAAAGCCATTTGTACATGATGATGGCCGCCATTAATCCAGACCCGGTTACGTAACCATGCTCTAGTCACCCCTTGGGGAACAAATCTATCTACGTGCAAGAGAACCAGTTCTTTTCGTGCAGTAGTCTTCATCCCCAAGAGAAAACGTTCATATTCTCCGATTGCCGAAGAGCCCTCAGCCAGGCCGACAAGTAGTATACAATCAGCTTGGCTGATACAAGTCTGGGTCCAGGGCGAGTTTACATTGGTGTCTGTTCCCTATATCAGCATGTTGATGGACGAATACTTGGGCAATGCCCATGAAGTCCAAACCACTTCAAAAGAACAAGTAGTGAAGAGCGAAACTTACCGGCAACATACAAAACAAGGCCATACTTCTCCTCGAGGTCAGCAAGATACTGCGACAGTTTCAGTTTCCCCATGCGACTAAATGCATGCCGACCGAGATGATTGAGAATTGCAGCTTGATTAAGCGACGTGACGCCATTAGGTGCCCCTATCTGGGACAGTGCATTCATCAGACGGCTGCCGAACTCAACGACTGGCACACCAGCGGTCACTGGTAGAATTGCTACGGTTCTTAAATTGACAGTGGAAGAGACCTTGTTACTCTTGGCTCCTGTCACCTTTTCCTTGCCTTGGTCGAAAATTGGATCCTCGATCAAGGCTCTCATACGCGACGCAATAATTTGGGATATCTTAATGGTGATGCCTGGATGTTCTTGTGCGAGACTGTTGAATAGGGTCTTTGGGAACTTTGCCAGCTCCGTGTCGCGAATAGCATGGAGTGTAGCTGGACGAGTAGACTCTGTCATGACTTCAAGCTCGCCCACACTCTCGCCTTGGCCGTATTCGCCCACTACCTTCATTTCAGCTTCGTCATTATTCAAAACCAGTCGCAGACGCCCGTTCAGGACGATATAAATTGCATCGCTATCATCGCCTTGGTGGTAAATGACTTGGCCGGCACTGACTTGGACCCACTCGAGGGCGAAATCAATGTGAAGAATCAGTCTGGGTAACAGGCTTGTCAAGCGTTTTGCCATTGTTAGCAAAACAACCGGGTATTTCTCCACAATTCTTTCTAAAGATGAGCGTGGCAAGAAACCAACGTAAACATCGGTTTTAGCCACGACATCAACGAAAGAGCGATAAGCTGAAATTGTACCAATATACCCAGCAATTCCACCTGGTTTGATGAGAGAAAGGGTTTTACGTCCCTTGGATTTGCGTTTTTTTGCGTCATTGGTATTTGACGTTCCTGGTATAGACGTTCGAGAAGAGCCAGTTCCGATATGAGCAAGCGGAGAAAGGCCATCTTCCCCAGGCTTGGTCGAGGGTCGATGCGATGGCCCGAGGACAGTAGATGGTGATTTCTCGTCCACAGGGACGCTCACATCTAGGAAGCCATCTATAACGTAGTACAAGCCTGGGTTTCGCTCCCCTTGTTCGACAAGAACAGACCCTTTGGGAAAATGTACGATTTCCACTTCGTCTTTCAATTCTTGAGCTAACCCCTTGGTACTTGGGAATCCGCCTACACTTATTCCGGAGGTCACTGATTCTGTTTCCGCATCAACGGAACCCTCATAAGGGTCTATGAATCCAAATGCATTACTGCTGAATACTGCCTTCTGCCTTCTCTGGTCGTAAGAGACGAGCCTTGGCGAACCTTCAACAGAGTCCGACATTTTCAGGGCATTTTTTGTGTTTGTAAGACCAATAGCCTTGAAAATGCATTCCAAAATGGACCCACGAAACATGCTATCTTCATCTATAGACTCTTGGCGGTGTAGTGTTACGCGAGGCCTCAAAGTATGTGCAAAGGGATTAAAAGTCCGTTGTGCAAGTGGACTCTGCGTATCATGATGCCAAACTTCTGGAGCTTGTCCTTTGGAAGAGGCAGCTCCTTGGCTAGCGAGTCCGCTGATTTTTCTCCCCCCAGAGCGCGACATTTGTATGTTGGTTAGTAGATCACCCGGGCTTGGATTTGTGCTTGAGTCGCGAGGAGCTGGCCCATCAAAGTTGCTGTCATTTAGTGGAGAAGATCCTTTGACGGAGGATGCTTTGGTGGATGATGCATGGACAGTGGCTTCTTTTCGAAGACTATTACTGGATCGACGTCTTCTGCCAGCACCAGAGTTGTGCAATGCGATTCCCTTGCTGCCTTCCTCAGGACCAATTCGTTCCCGCTCACGAGTGAACTTCTCCTTAAGACGCTCCAACGCATCACCACGGAGGAAGTTGGGCAACTCGTATGTCGTATATTTGTTCATATGCTTTTCGGTCCTAAGAACCTCACTAGTCAGACCAAGATAGGAATGGCTTGTAGCAAGAGTGACTCTTTGCAGTCTTGTCAAAATGACCTGAACAATATGTGCAGTAGCTTTGGGATAAACTCTTGTCAATCGACGGAACGCACTGGCTGGAATGATAGCAATGGTAGTATCAACCGTAGCCCTGGCCACTATATCTGGGTGTGCGGAATGGGTATTGATCCTTCTGGCTTTAGGTCTCGGCTTCGGACTCTCTGCAGCATCGAGCGACAGGGGCGGTACCCTCCCAATTGGAAGAGCGCCGCCAGGCGTAGAGCTCATCATAGTCGAAGATCTCCGATCTCGCCGAGTCTCAATACTAAGCTCATTGGGAGGGGCACCGTATATGGGACTGGTAGGAAGTGAGGGAGGCGTGTCGTGATGAGGGTGATCATACTCAAGCCCGGCAGCTGAGGGAAATCCATGTTGACGGAAAACAGCACTTGAAGCACTTGACTCTACGTGATCCTCTTCCTCATGTCTCAATTTAACATCCTCGGTAAAGAGAGACAAAATGGAAAAAAGAGAGGACATGGGGGCCCCGTTCTTTACTTCGGTCAACAATTGATAACCCTGGTGCCCACTACCCATGTTGTTTTCATCACCACTATCCGAACCATTCTGGTTGAATATCGTTTCGGATTCAGATTCGTGGCTTTCTCTAGAGGATTTGACAAAGATCTCCACCAGACCATCGACTACTAAGCAGAAACCTTTTTCCTCCTCCAGATTCAACGTTTCGCCCGCTATCAGTTTTCGTGTCTGCATGCTTCGGGTAAGTTCGTGAAAAACGGGTCTCTCCAAATACCCAAACACTTTGATCGCGCTCAAGAACTCGTCAAGGTAATTGGAGAATCCCGACTTGGATCCTTCCTCCTGCGTATCCGGATAGAGATCTACTTGAGGCTCTTTTCGCTGTGGCTCCGGAGGTAAACGGGCATACATATTTAGAAACCTATAACGGACAAACCAACTTATAGTTGACATGAATGCGACCAGAATTAACATTCTGCAAAAGGTATATATATTAGCTGTTGACCGTAGTCATAGAAGCACATGTGGGGAGACATACAAAGTGGTTGCATTCATGGTAACCGTAAGACTGGTGGAAAAGAGTGTAAAGAGAAATGAGGGCATCGTGATAGTCGTAAAAGTGATCAACCGGTAGAGAACACCTGGTACAAAATGAATTATGGCCACGATCATTCGGCCAAAAACCCAGAGCCATGACGAGCTTGGAGGGGGATCCGTCCCGGTTACAGCCTTTGACATTGATGTAGCCAGCGATGCAGATACAGATGCAAATGCAGATGCCGTGGAAGTGGTGTCCCACATGATGCTGGACAAGCTTGTGCTTGCGGAAAGCGACGACATGTTTATCCTGTGATGGCGAGTCCACTGTGACCCACCGTGGAGGCAGCTCGCAGCCCGCAACTCAGCGCTTGATAGGCGGGCTTTGCATTTGCGGTAGGGTATGTGTACGAGTGCTGGAGGAGGAGGTGTAGCAGTGCAGGTCAAAGGCTCGCGGTCATTTGCTCGTTGGCGTTCGGCGCATGTTGACGACGTCTCGAGCTCCTTCTACAGGAAGCGAAGCTATGCGATGCTACACTAGAGTACTGTCGACTATGGGAATTTCATTCACAAGGATGGCATTGGCATAGCCTGAGACAACCCGAGATCAACAGCAAGGCTATGAGCTCTGATGGACAAGGCTCACAAGGCCAAAAAGGAAGAAAGAGCAGGAGCTCCCGGGGAAAATCTGATGCCAAGGCCGATCTGCACTAACCGAATCCGCACATGCCACCACACTGAGATTTTGAGCTGCAAGTTCACGTTGGTGACTAGGCCAGGACCAACGCCCGCAAACAATCACCAATCTCCCAACGTTGCCCTCCCACACCATAAACGCGCCCACGAGCAGCGCCAGAATTCTATTTCATCCGCAATTCACATACTCAGCAACGAAGCGCCCGTCGAATACCTACTAGTCAGATCGCGCCCCGCCGCGCGCAACAACCGCAAAGATGTCCTTGACAAATTGCCGATTCTACGAGGAGAAGTTTCCAGAGATTGATAGCTTTGTGATGGTCAATGTAAAGCAGGTACGATACTGGCCATGTAGTAGTAGAGGGAGAGATAGCTGGATAGACGCTCATAAGAGTCACAGATTGCGGAAATGGGAGCCTACGTCAAACTCCTCGAATATGACAACATCGACGGCATGATCTTACTATCCGAATTATCGAGGCGACGTATCAGAAGTATCCAGAAGCTCATTCGAGTTGGGCGAAATGAGGTCGTGGTGGTTCTGAGAGTAGACAAGGAGAAAGGTGGAGTTTTGACCCCGCTATCAACCCTTGATAGCAAACAAAGGCTAATGCGGGGGGAATAGGATATATCGATCTTTCCAAACGAAGAGTTTCGCCTGAGGATATCATCAAGTGTGAAGAGAGATACAACAAGGGCAAGATGGTACACTCGATTATGCGACACGTTGCTGAGAAGACACAACACCCCATCGAGGACCTGTATGAGCGCATCGGTTGGCCCCTAAACAAAAAATATGGCCATGCTGTGGATGCTTTCAAGCTCTCGATCACGTAGGGACTTTTCGCATAATACATTTGGCCCTTGCTGATGAGTCATAGAAACCCCGATGTCTGGCAGGATATCTCATTCCCCAACGATATCGTCGCTGACGAATTTAAATCGTATATCGGAAAGCGCCTTACTCCACAGCCAACAAAGGTTCGCGCGGATGTGGAAGTTACCTGTTTTGGATATGAAGGCATCGATGCTGTTAAGACTGCTCTTCGAACTGCAGAAGCCAGAAACACACCCGATAATCAAGTCAAAGTCAAGCTTGTCTCGCCACCATTATACGTGCTTACGAGTACTTGTTTGGAGAAGTCGGTTGGGATTGAAACTCTGGAAGCCGCAATTGTCGATATCCGAAAAAACATCGAGGGTGCTGGAGGGAACTGTATCGTAAAGATGGAACCAAAAGCGGTCACCGAAAATGATGACGCTGAGTTGCAAGCTTTGATGGAGAAGCGGGAGAGAGAAAACGCCGAAGTCAGTGGAGACGAAAGTATGTCCGACTCGGATGAGAACGCTGTGGAGGTTGTGTAAGTGGATTTTAAAGGTCGGGGGTATCTAAAAAAGTATTCTGGTAGAATATTTGCATTGCGGATGCATAGAGGGGGTCACAGAGCTCACAAATGCAGCCAGCTAGCTTTTAATACCTATCAAGGTTGAATGAAATAATGAAAGCCAAAGTTCAGAAAGGAAGTTCAAGTGTAGAAGGCAAGCTTACACTTGGCAAGAAGGGACCCCCCTCCATAGGTAGTTCTGAAACCAAATTAAGTTTGAAATCGCCTGGTCGGTGACTAGTATTCATTTGTCTAGTTTATAGAACCTACCACTAAAGTTCGGGATAGCTCTATTGTAGTCTGGAATGTATAGCGCTAGTGTTCTCTGTTTTTTAAATAATTTCAAGATTATCACGTCTAGGGAAGTAAGCGAGAAACTCTAAGGGGTTACGTAATCAATCATTATAAACCTATTTTATAAGTCAAACGTATAAGAATAGATCACTAGAGAAATAGCCTTATTTGTATATCCTGAAAGTGATTACTGGTGTTGCGTTCGCATCGCAGCCCACGATTGTATTGGTCGTGCATGGACGAAAGTCGCAAGCCTTGGCAGAACCCAAAGCATCAAACTCATAACCCAAGTGCCTATCCTCCCTCTTACACACGACACATACCATGACCGCATCAAACAATTGAACCACCAAGAAGAACAAACTGAGCATTCTTCATGAGTCGTCTTAATCCGCTTCTTCAGCGCTTGTCACAATCAAAACCATTCCTGCGCAAGTCAGGATACAACCTTCTCATATTTGCATCTTGGATCCCAGCTCTCGTCTTCTTCAACGAAAATGTCGGACAGGTAGCCAAGATCAGCGGGGCATCGATGTATCCCTACCTCAACACAAGCTACAATGAAGGCCGCTCGAAAGATTTATGTTGGGTCAATAAATGGAATCCCGGGCAGAATCTGCAGAGGGGAATGCTTGTGTCCTTTTGGTACGGATCCTGATTCACAGTCCACTTTCTGTACCAAGGGCTACTGACCAAGAGACTCAGGAGCCCAAGTCATCCGGAGGTTCTCGCAATCAAAAGAATCATAGCTGTGGAGGGGGATGTTGTGTATCCCCGTGCACCGTACCCCTCTCCCAAGGCTGAAATTCCGGCGGGCCATGTATGGGTGGAAGGAGATAATCGAGATGGGAGAAAGTCCCTGGACAGCAATTACTATGGCCCCATCCCAATCAATCTGGTTCAAGGAAAAGTCACAAATATTTTGTGGCCCTGGGCAAGTTCTGGGCCCATCCGGTGGTGGGAATTCAAGGGGAAGACGAAGGTTGTCGAGGGGAGAAGAGAGGACGCTCCGCAATGGTCTTGACAACTACAAGCAAGCTCTTTGGAACTGCATAAAATAATGTGACATCATGCGAGCAATCATTGCAAATTAATTCCAGCCACTTTCAGCAACCAAGTTTTGCAAAATTTTCCGAATAAATATATACATTGGTAGAGGTAGTGTACTTGCATGCCATAGTAGTGGGTACAAGTACTTTGTACCTAGGTAGCCTTGTGGAGGGGGCTACCAATTGAGTGCGGGCTGGGGTCCCTTGGCAAAAATTAAAAAAGTACCATACCAGTACGCCTCTCACAACAACAAATGAGTTGTATTGTACCACAGCATTGCGCCCACCATTCCTTCCGACACATCTAGCGCCTTCCATTTCGACACTCCCTCACAAATTCCCCGTGGACTCCACACAACATCGAGGGAGGGCCATGTCCCTGACCTCCATCTTCAACTTTTTCTCTCCAGGAACACCAGGCAAAAACCAGAATCGTAGCGAACTGGAACTTGTTGACGATGGAGTGCCGGCGGGCAGAGAGCCATTTGCAGATTTCAAGTTGGGAACGGCGGCCGTGCGATCTGGAAATATGGCACCGAAAGAGATCGAGGAGACAAGGCCGCCGTACTTACATGTAAGAATGCGATAAGAATACCCTTCAGCCTATACATGTCTAACCCACAATAGTGTATGATCGCGGGAGGATTGGGTGGGACAACGGGAGATCTTTTGATGCACTCATTAGACACGGTCAAGACGCGCCAGCAAGGGGATCCCCATATGCCGCCTAAATATACAACGATGGCATCCTCGTATTCCACCATCTTTCGTCAAGAAGGTATTAGACGAGGCCTTTACGGGGGTTGGTTGCCCGCTCTACTCGGGTCTTTTCCAGGGACAATAATATTTTTCGGCACATACGAATACAGTAAGAGGAACATGATTGACTACGGCATCAACCCCCAGCTTGCATATCTCACAAGTGGTATGTAGCTTCCTAGGACTCATGAAAGTAGCAATTACTTATACTGTGGTAGGGTTTGTTGCAGATGGTGCAGCATCTTTTGTATATGTCCCCTCAGAAGTTCTCAAAACTAGATTGCAATTGCAAGGCCGCTACAACAATCCTTTTTTTCAATCCGGATATAATTACAAGGGCTTCACGCATGCCGCAAGAACCATTTATCGACAAGAGGGCTTTTCTGCCCTTTTCTATGGATACAAAGCCACGATATTCAGAGATCTTCCATTTTCTGCTTTACAATTCACCTTTTACGAGCAAGGGCAAACTTGGGCCAGGCAGTGGAAGCGGAGTAGGGACATAGGCCTACCTTTGGAACTTTTCACAGGCGCCGCTGCGGGGGGATTGGCTGGGGTCATAACGTGCCCACTTGATGTTGTAAAAACGAGGATTCAAACCCAAGTCAACCCACCAGAAACGGCTTCGAAGCCCGCCAACATGAAAATGCCTGCAAACCCACCCAGTAACACCGGTACAGTTTCATCAATTCAGAAACAAATTCGCAGGATATCAACATCTTCCCCTTCTACACATACCCCTCGCCCAGGGTCAATCAATCTGGATACCTCATCTGTTTTCACCGGACTGAAAGTAATCAGGAAGACTGAGGGAATAGCCGGATGGTTCAGGGGTGTTGGGCCCAGGTTTGTGTGGACCAGCATCCAAAGTGGGTGTATGTTGTTCTTGTACCAGTCAATCTTACGACAATTGGGAATACGGTTCGCTTCTGAAAATCTGGAGGAGGCCCTGTAATGCGCATCGCATTGTAGGGCTAGTGGAATGATTGTATGACAGGTTTGGGATGGATATTGGGACATCGGTTGTATCATAGTGTACATCTAAGAGCATATGGGCGGCGTTGGGTGCGTGCATACTGTGGCATGCGGGGTAGAAAATAGATCTTCACTTTCGTTTAGTTTGTGTACGGAGTACGAGTATTGACTGCTAGGTCAACTCAGCCTAGCACCAACAGGGACGTCTGGCTCTCCTAGTGCCGCAGCCGCCTCGTTAGGCGTTAAGCGCGCGAGGCGCCTTGAGGCTCATGCCGACCCTGGCATATTTGCCGCCATGGTAAATTTATGTACGCAATGGATACTCAAGTGAACCCTCCCCCGCGCCCGCCTCGAGCTCTCCAATTTGATGCCACAATCGACCCTGGCCAATGGAGAATGCGCTTCAAGACCTTTGCTCATAAGGATATTTTTACGATGGCTATGGTAAATTCGCAATGCCTGCGACTCTTCCTGTGCCTTCCAAAGGTGCACTTCGAACTCTTCGCCATCTCGCGTTAGGAACCACTTGTACACTCGCACTCAGCGCCGGGCTGTTAACAGAGGACCGTCGAAGGAGGATACACACTGCCCAAGTTGCGCATGAAAACTCCCGGAAGATCAAAACAGTCAAAAACTATCACGGCATTGCCGTTGACCTGCAAGATGTCGCCAACGACCCTGCGATTGTTTTCCATGGCGATTCGATGATGAAGAAGTTGACAAAGGAAACCAATCAAAGTCTGGCAGACGAGAAGGACCAAGATGTCACACAAGGGGGATTGGATTTATGGCGGGAGATTGAGGAGAAGCCGGCCCAAGATTTCAAGGAGGCACTGGATATGACTTCGATAGTGAGAAAGTCGGCCAAAGAAAGAAATCAAAGTCTAGCGCATCTATGGCTGAAAAGTGAGGAGCAGTCGACACAAGACTCGGATCTCAAGAAAGTTCCGCATAAGGGCGCGAAGGAAGTGCCAAACCAAGCGAAAATAGTTCACCCCCAGACAATGCGGAATCATTTAAGCAGTACTACTGTACCAGAACTTCGAAGGCGCAGGATTGTTTCACTTATCGCAAATGTGACAACAATACCAAAAGAATCTGGGAAGGTACAAACCTTGGCCACGTCCGAGTTGCAAGCTCGTCAGAAGAGGCTTGCTTCGGACGTAATCAAACTCCTTGCGTGCGTTGAGGACTCAACCGATTTGGATGCAGCCGTACTTCGTTTCCTTGAAGCTTTTGAAGAAGGAAATCTTGCTATACCTGACTTGGGCTTAGTCCCTCAACTGCTGGATGCTGCATGTCAGCTCTCAAAAGCATGCAAATATAGAGAGAATGTAGAGTACCTGACTAGGATCTTGGACACACTTTTACCATATTCAGGGTCTATGAGCGCCACTCAATTTCTTCTGTTGTCGCCATATACTGTCATCAAACACTCGCTCGAAGATCTTCCAGGACATGATCAGACAGACACAAGAGATACGAAGATAAAACTTACTAAGCTTTCGTCTGTGTATCTCCAAGTCGTTAATCGCAACGTTACGCCAGCAGATTTGGATTTGGCGGTCTCTATTGGGGAACGGCTCTGTGAGGAAACGAACCAGTATGGATTGTATGGTCTTACAGTTGATGTATATCACGGCATCACATACTACGTCACCCGGGGAGGAAGGACCACCACGGCGAAGGCCAGGGCGCATCTGATCGACGCCAATCATCACCTTGGACGGCATAAAAGAACCTTAAGTATTTTCAAAGGGTTTTACTCGGAAGTGTTGCCGACTTCCTCGAACGAGTTTGATATGGTTATTAGCCGAGTCGTTGATTCTACGATCAACATGCGTAGATTCGACTGTGCAGAATATGTCTTGAATGCTGCTATCAAGATAGGGCAAGCCAGTGGGTTGTCAGTCGGCACAAGTCCAGCCTGCAGAGTGATCTCTCACCCTTGGAGGTCATCTCGAGATTTTGAAAGGTCCAGGCAATTGTTTGATCGCTTGCTCCCTTTAGCACATTCCTTCAGAACTCCGCAGGTTCTCTATCAGGCAATCATTCAAGTATGCTTTGATTCAGGGCATGCGGATGCTGCCATTTCATACTATACCCAGTTGCGAAAAGTTTACGCACCCACGCCCGGTGATATCAATATATACGGTCTATTCGTCTATGAATTGGCCCGCAAGGGCCATTGGAGCGAAGTAGAAGAAGACCTGATTCGGCTGGCTTCAGCTCACCCCAACTCGAAAGAATTTGGTGCTTTGTTTGCGCGAATATTAAAGCTCTTCGTGGGGTCTCATTCCGCTCAAGATACCGAGAACTTCATCGGAATTTTTATCAGTCGGAGTTTGTTGAAGCCTTCGCCAATCATATCAAATATAATAGTAGACATCTACTGCAGAGCCAAAGAGACAGATGCTCTTTGTCGATGGATAGAGTTAATGGCTTCCGTTCAAGTTCCAATGGATACGGTGACTACAAACACAATTTTGCACCATTGCTACACTACATGGAGATTTTCATATCATGAGACTCAAGCTTTCTATCAAAGGCTTTCTGCCTATGGAACCGCAGAGGGGCAATTTACTGGTAAACGGAATTTAGATTCTCTCGCCCAACTTGCTGGTGCAGATTCCCCAAGCCCCGAAAAATATGCTAAGCGGGTTCTCCCTTTGTCGGTTCTTGGAAGGCAGAAGCATACATGGGATACTCTTGGAGTTCACAGCGCCATCTCTGCAACCCATAAGAAGAATGATCCGCATGCCACGCTTAAAATATACACGATAGCTCGTGCTGAGCACATCGCGATATGGCCCAGAACTCTGGCGATGGCTGCACAGGCGTGTCTCCAGATACAAGGTCATGAAAAAGCTATGGCGATGATCAAAGAGGCCCAGGATCGCGGAGACGACATCTCATATGCAATTAGCAGTTGTCTCACGTGGCATGTCATGCACTCCGAAGACCAGTCTTCTGACCAGCTTCTGGATTTGGCTGAAGTTACTATTGCGTCCTTGGAAAAATCAGGGACAAGAATTGATCAAGGTATGCTGGCTGGAACGATGACTATGCTAGTGAGGAGAGGCAAATCTCAACTAGCCATTGGCTTCTGGAACAAAACCTCTCTTCGTCTCAAAATCCCACCATCGAGTATACGAATTTCCATCCTCACAGTTCTCATGCACGCCTATATCATGAATCTGAGCGAGCAGGGTATTTTATGGATTCGGACTCTCCTAGAGCAGACCCCAATTGTACCCGATCGGAAGTTTTTTAATACATTGTGCCGTAGCATTAATGACATAAAACTTCGCAGCCCAGATGGTGTGGAGATGTCTAGTCTGTTGCATCACTTGAACCGTCTTCGACTTCAAGTTCTCCTGGTTAGAATAAAACATCTAACTGAAAAGGAGAGGTTCAAGTCTTCTATTCTTAGCGTGGTGGAAGGTGTCACCAGAGTCAAGATTATTCGAGTCAAACGAGGAAGACTGAGATTTTTCTCAGGAGTGCGGGAAAGACGCAGAAAAACCCGAGCTCTTCTGAAGCGACGGCAGCTGCTGCGTCCACCGTTATCCGCAAAGGGACCCCAAGCAACAAATTCCCAATCGATTGCTGACAGTAGTACGACTGAGTCGAAGAATCTGGCGTCACAAGAGGTGCAGATGCCCTATAAGCCACGTCTACTTGTCCCTCTTTTTGAAAAGAAGCATCATCGTCCTTTTGCAAACGATCGATCTCTTACGATTACGTCTCACACCTCCTACATGGGTTCCGGAAACAAAGTTCTCGAGGATGATATTGGCAGTGAGTCGGATTTCGATAGTCAAGTTGAAAGTTCAAGTAGTGTCGCAGCGGTCATTGCGTGAGAAGAAGCGAGACACCAGAGGAGTGTACTTTATAGTAGCATTCATCTATTCTAACATAGGATTGCCTGAAGGCATACATACCCATACCATGAATGTCTCCACATGTACATACTCCATTGTAGCATTGATGGGTCTTCTCTGTAGCCATTTCCATATATAACATACATACCTTAAGATATGTAGAGGAAATAGAATATTGGGATATCATCTCCAATTAGAGCGCACACGACGTTCTATTGATATTTGTCACGTGAATTCCGCTTTGTGCCGCTTTACAGTGGAACGTACGTGGACGTCACACATAGCCAACTTTTTTTTTTTTCAATTTACAGCTCTTCTCTGGCGTGCAGGTTGTTCTCGATTAGACTGCCAAATGTCACCAGCTTCCTAATGTCGATCGTTGCAGAGTAAGCTAAACTCCTTTATGTATCGGTGTATATACAAGGTGTACTCGAGTATACACCACGCAATACCCCGCTAACATTTCCACAAAGCCAAGTACGTCGCGTTGACGGCCAACTCGATCGCGTGCATTTGGTCCCAGGTGCACGTACAATACACGATGGCGAATTTACGACCGACAGCCAGAAACTCTCCTCGTCCCCACGAATCGCCGAGCTCCAAGTCATCGTGAAGGCGCTCTCTTCAACAACCTCGTCAAAGCCCCTCCTTTCACCCTGGCGAATATCGACCCTTCTGCATCAGGCAGCGCTTTCAGATATCGAGGTAGAGCGGGAGGAAGATGAATCTACAAGTGCCTATGAATCTGAGTTGGAATGGCTTCTTGTCAGCAAAGCCACAGTGCAAACATATGGTTTGCTTCTCAATACCCTGTTGGAACAAACGATACCCTTGAACGATGACATATGGTATTGGGACGAGGTATTAGGTTCATATCCGTATTCAAGCCTCTATACTGTTCAAACAACCCCGTCGAGATTTCTTGCTTGGTCAAAAGATATCTATAAGGATACGAGGAATCGAGTTGTCCAACTTCGACAATACTCGGACGAGGGAATCTCTGCCCGGGATATTGGATCAAGTTTGACGGGGCAATGGAAACAATTCTACGGGCTGGTTCGAGACAGCATACGCGAGCGATCTGTGGCCGATATCCAGCGACGTGTGCTCTCTCCGATCGCTCTCTGTCGCTCAGAAGCTAGACTTAACCAGGCGCGGCTCAGGAGGTTACGAGAAATGAGTGCAAGTGGACTGGGGGTACTCATGGATGAAGGTCTTAATTTTGAAATCAACGAAGAGAGCAACGATCTTTCAAAGGTCGATGAAGCTGACAGCCACGAGTGGAAGATTGTTGTAGAGAGGAGCATCGCGCTCATGGACAACGTCTTGAAGAACGTGACGACCCTCGAGGCCGGTGTATCTGACTTTGAAGATACGGTTTTTGCCAGTGTCGAGGATGATCCTGAGAATGGCATGGATGATACTGAATCCGTCAGACCGGCAAAGTTGTCTCGGCGCCTTCAGAATATACTTCAAAAGCATGTGCCAAAGCATATTTCAACATCCCAGAGGCTCGCCTCAAGATACGGTCGACCATCCAGACTCGTAAGATATTGGCTACCTGCTGGAATATTGCTCCTTTCTTCAACTACCATTCTCCAGATATTGGTAAGCAGAAAAGCTGAGATTGTCACTTGGATCCGTGATTTTGGGACTACCGTACAGGACTTTTACCTGAACTGGATACTCGAACCAACGAAGAAAATCATCAGTACGATTAGACATGATAAAGATAGTGACATTGCTATCATGAGCAAAGAAAGCTTAAAAGGTGATAGAGAGAGCCTTGAACGGATGGTTATTGATTTCGCCATTGACAATCCCCAAACCTCCACAGAAACAAGCGGGCCACTGAGCGAAGCGCAAATTATGGAGATCCGGACGAAAGTCAGAGAGGGAGATCTTACCCCGGTGTTACGAGCCTTTGAAAAAGACCTTCGACAGCCTTTCATTGGCACAGTTCGGGGTGACCTTATTCGAACCCTCCTTATACAGGTTCAGAAGACCAAGGTTGATGTGCAATTTGCCCTGAGTGGTATAGACTCGTTATTGAAGAGTCAGGAATTGGTCTTTGGCTTTGTCGGATTGACGCCTGGTGTACTGGTAGGCTTTGCGGTCTTTCGCTATCTTGGTGGGATGTTTGGGAGTAGAAAGGGGTTGAGAAAAGGCCGGAAAGCAGGTCAAGCAGTGCGAGTTTTACGAAATATCGACCGGATACTCACGCTGGCCACTCCAACACAAAACAACATTTTGTCGTACAAGGACCACGGCCTTCTGTTATGCGAGGTTCACGTCTTGCGGCAACGCGCTAGCAAGCTGTTTCCGGGGGAGATTGAGAGAGAGTTCCTCGAGGATGTGAATGATCTTTGTAATATCAATAGTGGCATTCAGCAGCAGCTCAAGGTTCTGGACCGTATACGATGGGGCTACTCGGGCTGGATGAAGAATGAATGAAGATGAGATGAAATGAGTGTACAACAATAAAATCTACGTCCCAGGACAAAGCCATCAATCAACCTTATATCTAACTCTGATCTGGGAAGTGAATGGAAGTGGCTAATCTTATGACGGAACTTTTTCAATGGTGGGTGTCTAGTGAACGACCAGTGCAGGTTTATGTACTGTACCTCTAGCTATTTTTGGTATCTGCTCTCAAAACAATGACTTTATGCAGCCAATTGGTACCCCTACCTTTTTGCCCCCTTTGGTCCTTTGGGGGTATGCAGTGAATAGCGAACCTATTGTATAAAGAGGCTGGATGAGTATAGGTAGGGGTGGATGTGCCTGCCCTGTCTGCATCTGTCTTCAAGGTTACCTAGGTATTTGTTTGGCGAGACAAGCGTTTCGCTGGAGGCATCCGCCACTGTCACTGCACTGTAAATTTACCTACGCTGCACCCCCTACAGCACTCTAAAGCCTACTTGAGTACGCCGACAATACCAGTCCAGTCTAGTACGCCTTCATATCGCACCTGCAAACACCTGCGCATACTTGCCCACGCCCAAAAAAGGCCACCAGACGAAAGGCCACTCTCACTCTGATCGCCATTCACCTCCTGCATTCCCATAGGTCAGGGTCAGAGAGCTGTCACTAAGGTCACTGTCATTGTCGCAGCACCCGCCCCATCCTATCTCCATCCCATCCTACTGCCATACGCTCCCATACGCTGCTGTACGCTCCCACCGCCTTTCCACTGCCTCGCTGTACCGACCGACCGCACAGTAATCATCCCCACAGGCCTGCACCCCACGGCACCAGCCTTCACGACGTCTCCGTCTCACGTTGCGCCTAGAGAGCTTAGAGGGTCTTGAGAGCTTACTTTGGACTGAGCTTCGCAACACACCTTTTCCATTTCCATCATCCGTGCCGTTGATCTCCCACCTTCACGATGGCCGGATCGCGCAACTACGACTTCTTGGTAAAGAATCCGCCACAGTCAACAGACACACTCTGGAGACATTGTCATGCTAACAATTTCCCCTAGATCAAGCTGCTATTAATCGGCGACTCGGGCGTTGGAAAATCATGCTGTCTCTTACGTTTCTCTGAGGATTCCTTCACCCCGTCATTCATCACAACCATTGGTATCGACTTCAAGATCCGAACGATCGAGTTGGATGGCAAGAGAGTAAAGTTACAGATATGGGATACCGCAGGCCAGGAACGATTCCGAACCATCACCACTGCATATTACAGAGGCGCTATGGGAATATTACTGGTGTATGATGTTACCGACGAGCGTTCATTCAACAGTACGTATAGGAATGGTCCAGCACTCACAGTTGTGGTGTCTGGCTTCTAGACCCCATGATGACCCACTGCTAACCCACCGCCCCTAGATATCCGAACATGGTTCTCAAACGTCGAACAACATGCCACGGAAGGCGTAAACAAGATCCTGATTGGCAACAAATGTGATTGGGAAGACAAGCGCGTGGTGTCCACAGAGAGAGGTCAACAGTTGGCAGACGAGCTCGGCATACCCTTCCTTGAGGTTTCCGCAAAGAGCAATATCAACGTGGAGAAGGCATTCTACAGTCTGGCGGCCGACATCAAGAAGCGAATTATCGACACTGCGAAAACAGACCAGGCGGCGTCTACAGGCGTGGACGTTGGAGCACAGGGAAGTGGAAGTGGTTTGGGGGGCAAGTGCTGCTAAATAATTTGGTTCTTTTTGTTTTCGTGGATGGAGCGGTTTGCTTTTTCGTTATGTTTGTTTAAGAGCAGATTATGGGTGGAGTTTGGTCATATCACAAGGTATTACAAATTCAAGGCATGCTTTTTTTGCCGACTACTTTGACATTGATGGTATGCAGATATCATGCTATGGTGATGTTTTGAATGGAGCGACGATTGTGAAAATGAGTTCTATTACGATTCAAAAATACTGGCCACTTTATCTTGTGCGGCGTGGAAACTATCACAGAAATGAACACGAGTCGGCGCGAAAACACCACACCACACTAATGGCTGGGAATTTGACTACAGGAGTCCTTGATAAATTTGACACTAGAGCTAATATACAAAGTAATCCCACGAGCTCTTACCACAAAATCTCTGCATTGATGATGGGAGCTGGCTCATTAATATTTACACTCTGTTTAGCCATCCGCGAAGCTGGGAAGGGTCGGCGATGCCACTCCCGCACAAACCTGCGCGCTTCATGTTTATCAGTGAAAGAGATCACATGCCTCTTTGGCTGCCTTGCGGCATTCGCACTCTCATGGTTGTCTGACTCAGAAGCCCCATCCTCTTGCAACGTGATGATTTCCTTTTCTCCGCTTCCCACAACCAGTTTCCACATCAGATTCCGTTTCCGGCCATCGTCGTAGATGGCCTCCATGATGTCGAAGGAGGAAACTCGGCCGTGGTCCGTGTAGAATAATACCATGTTCTCGGCTTTGCTTTTGCTACTTGCTATTGCAGCGGGTCCACCGTCACTGAGCAGTCGGAGCATACCTGGCTTGTATGGCTTATCTAATAGTCGCATGGAGAGCTTGGTGTGTGATGGAGCCAAGGAGAAGTTCTTGACGATGGTTTGAACGTCCTCTCCATCCTTTAAAAATCCCGGGGGCAAAGCAATAGCTCCCAGCGTCATTTGGTGACGAGTGCTAGTCTCTGCTAGTTGTTTTAGTCGAAACATATTGTCCAAGTATGCTCGGGCAGTGTACTCATTGGAGAAGAGAATGAAGTAGTAATCAAGAGGCTCCAATGTTTTGTTGTTTCGACCAGGTATGACTTTGATGATTCCGCTCGTCCAACCTTCAATATGCTCGCCCTTAGGACTAAGTCTGAAAAAGTCGCTTTCTTCAAGAGAGTGTAAAGCGCAATTGAGAATAAGTACGCTCTGATAAGCCACAGCTCGCTGTGAAATCCGGGTTCCAGCCACTTTGTGTAGTCGAGTCTCTTCGACGCTTCTTTCTTCATCTTCGTTGCTCGCCGTTTTCTTCTCAAAATCATCTATCCAATCGAAAACCGGAAGTTTAACGAGCTGGCTCTCCGGGCTCGATTCATGAGTTTGCGGGTTATTTTCCTCGGGGAACATCTCGTCAAATAGACCTTCAGTCTTTTGACGGCCCGGCTTGAAGCCGATTTTCCATTCTGGGGCTGGATTTTGTGATTCAGTTGGTGTCGTTAAACGTGGATTCATGGTTTCTACATCTACCTCCGGGACACCAGAATCGACCGTGAGAGTGTGTTGAGTTGAGTCTGGCAGAGTTGCTATGCTCTCTTGAATTGGTGTGAAGACTGGCCAGGCGCTCTCGAAATCGCACTCGAAATCTTCTTTCTCAATAGGAATAGGCTCCATTGATGGTTGAGACAGCTTCGTCTGATCAGGTTCCACGGGATTCCGCCCAAACTTTCGCAATTTGTCTTCCAAATTGGGGGAAGCTATTTCTGTGCCACTCAAGGCGTGATCTTCAAGGAATTGGACGTCGGGTCTTCTCGAATCTTCCCGCAATATTTTCATGATCTGTGCGTCGCTTAAACGTTTGATGGCTTTTAACAAGCGAAGATCGTAGTCACTCAGATGAGCCTGGATTTTTTCTTCTTTAATTTTAACACTCGGGGGAAAGGGGGCCCCTCTCAGTATCCTTTGGTGCCCGGGTCTTCCTATTAAACGTCTGACTCCAGCCCATCGGTATCTTGGGTGGAATCCATATTTGGCTATATATGAGCTGTTCGCTTCTGAAGAGTCTGCACCCCCATGAGGTGATAGCCCCTCCCCCTCCAATTTGGCGTCGTTTCCATGTGCCTGTTCTGTTTGTTTCGTCCCTCTTGTAACGTGCACGGCTTCTGCCTCGTGGTAGATATTCCTTCTCTGGTGTGTGCAGGTGGGGAAGGCGTCTCTGCTGTGATATGATGCTGATGCCGACGCTCTTAGCTGCTGTCGAATGGCGAGCAGTCGCAGCTGCTGGGCGCTCCATACTGGCAACAAGAACAGCGGAGGTAGCGATTGCGTCAACATTAATGTTGTTCAACTGGGAAGGGGAGGGGAGGCATTGGTGGAATGGCGGTTGAGTATCCGTACCTTTTTGTACAAGTAGGTCAGATATAAATAAATTGTCGAGTACGAGTACCGAGCTCTGCAGGTGAGCTCACACTCACACGCTCTGTCGGGTCCGGAGTCACTGATCCGAGATACCGGATCGGCCTCAGATCGGACCGGGGTCCCGAACCCAAACTAGAATTCAAATTCTCATTTGCATTACGGACAGCATATTTTACAATTATATTCTGGCATTAAAACCAGAACGGCCTTCGCGAGAGTCACTCAAAAGTCACCTGGAGCAGGTCAAAGGCCTGGTCCACCGCACTGCCGTCATCATGTCAACCCTCAAAGATCTCCACCTTGCGATGTCGCATAGCAAAGATCTGCATAAAATTCTGGATGTCAAAATTCGACCTTTTTCCAACCACAATAGCCAAGAGCGAGCAGATCAGAAAGGCGTGTCACGTGTACATCTCTCGAAAGAGGCTCTATTTGATCTCAAGTTAGAATCAGGACAGCCATGCTATCTATGGAAGAAAGGCTCATCGGGCAACCAGAAAGTAGAGGCTATTGCTTGGCTTGCTTCCGAGAAGACACTTGGAAAGAAGGCTCTGCAAATGACCAGGACTTTCCAAGAGACCTGTGGCTTCAATCTGGCTGACGACGTTCATATTTGCGCTGCGGGGCAGTTGCGGGTGGCTGAAGCTGTTGTTCTACGAGATGTGACCTCCAAAGAGAATGACCCGATTTCAGAGTTGAAGGGGGAAGATAAAACCAATTGGGAGTGGTTTCTCAAAGAATACCTGTGTAGGTGGATTTCCTCTAGTCAAGTCTTCTTTTTGGAATGGCAAGTGCCAATCTTGCGTAAGAGCGAGAAGATGCTTACTTTCAACTGCGTCTATATGGGCTTTGTCGTCTATAGAATCTGCAAAAGGTTGGTAAAGCCAAGAGCTTTTGCTCTTCATAGCCACCAAATACTACTTTAGCCAGTGCAAAAGCTGATGGTGTCTAGTCCGCGCCGATGTTGTCTTTGGCGGCATGATTTTCAAGGACATCTTGTTCAGAGGTGCAAAACGAACTTTTGTCGTGGAATCAGTCAATGATTTCCCTAATGGCCAAGGAAGCTATAGCGAAACTTCGTCATCAGTCAAGATCGTAGGACCACTAGGCGCTAATATGGAGCCAAAAGAGGCTGGTCCAAAGGTCCCCCTACATATTGCCAATGTTGCTGGTGTTGATCAAGCGTTGAAAAAACTCAACCGCTTTCTCAGCAACTTTGATCGCCAATTCAAGTTTACATCTGCCCAAAGGTCATGCTCCGTGGTTCTTCATGGGGGTCATGGCACTGGAAAGACGTTTCTGATCAACAAAGTTATTGCCACTGGGTGGGGAAAAGTTCACCGCATTGAAAGGAGTACGAAGGTCGCAGCAATCCGAAATACGTTCAAGGACGCTACCTCTACCCAACCCTCCATCATCGTTATTGATGAGCTTGAAAAGTTGGTTTCAAAGGAAGATTCTGTTTCTGAAGATGTCACCACGGTTTTAGGTGACGAAATGGACAAGCTGGTCAGTGGACATTCAAATTGTTTACCTAGAGTTATCGTCATTGCGGCTACACTAGACATAGGAACTATACCGCTGTCTTTGCGGAAGAGAGGCAGATTTTCTGTCGATATCCCATTGCCAGTCCCTGATGCTGCAGCCAGAAAAGCAATCCTCAAGTCCCTCTCATTTCCCATCCACCCAGACAAGCATGATGAAACTCTTGAACAGATAGGAGACAGGACTCATGCTTATACGGCTGAAGACCTTCTTTCACTACTAGACACAGCATGTGAGATTGCTGAAGAGAAGGAAGATCGAAAGGAGAAAGAGACTGAAACTCCTGAGGAAAGTTATTATCTAGCAGAAGAAGATATTGAACAAGCACTACTTCTCATTCGGCCAACAGCAATGCATGATATCACTTTACGCCCCCCAAGTGTGCGATGGGATGAAATCGGAGGCCAGGAAACCATCAAAAAAGCACTTCGCCGTGCTGTGGAGACGCCTCTACTTGTGAGTCGCCCAAAAAAACATTTTTTTTGGTTGCTCCTTTCTTTTGAGAAATGAACTGACAATTTACTCAGCATCCTGAACGTATGAATCGTCTCGGCGCATCAGCAAAAAAGGGGCTCTTACTTTACGGGCCACCTGGTTGTTCCAAAACACTTTCTGCTCAAGCGATGGCCACTGAATCTGGCTTTAACTTCTTCGCCGTCAAAGGTGCCGAACTCCTGAACATGTATGTAGGAGAATCTGAGCGAGCAGTTCGCGATATATTTGCACGAGCACGAGCTGCTAGCCCTAGCGTGATTTTCTTTGATGAAATAGAAAGCATCGGAAGCAAGCGAGAAGGAGGAGGGCGGAACAGCGGGGTCAACGTGCTAACAACGCTTCTCAATGAAATGGATGGTATCGAAACTTTGAAAGGCGTCACGGTTCTTGCAGCAACCAATCAGCCTCAGGTTTTGGATCTCGCTTTAATCCGTCCAGGTCGTTTCGACCAGCTTCTCTATGTCCCCCCGCCGGACCTTGCAGGTCGCGAGGCCATTTTCCGTGTCAAGCAGCGAAAGATGGATATGGCACCGGATGTCGATATTCCCGAGTTGGCTCGGTTGACTGAAGGACATTCAGGAGCGGAACTGGTAGGAATATGTCAAGCTGCTTGTGACGAGGTGTTGGAGAGATGTGAGGTCGAAGGCAAGGAATTGCAGTTACAGATGGAAGATTTCGTGGAAGCTATCAAAGGAGCTAGAAAGGGCATTGCGCCGGAGATGATTATGGGCTATGAGAGGTGGGCGAGACTTGCTAAAGGTGCTCTCTTTTGAGGCAACTAGTGGATAAGACATAACGGTTGAGCTAGCTATCAGCTTGAATTCCCGACGAGAACTGGGGTATACAATGAAAATCAGCTCAAGTATATCTTGTCCTATTCCAGACTTTAAGGTCACCCCACCAAGTAACGAGAACTGTGCCAGGGGTAGCCCCCTTTGAATGCCATGTCATTACGAAGAGAAGGAGTTGGCAAAACGTGGGAAACCTTAGTCTGCATGGATCGGTTTTCATACCACGGGTCAGATTTTACTTACAACGGTCGCACGATAATACACGTCTACCGCGGAATAATAAGCGAATGCTCCATATTCCCTTCTTAAGCTCCCGACACTTATCGTAGGATTCCCCCGCAACCATCCTGAGCAGAAGAGAATCGCACAATGCGCCTCCAATAGCATTCAAAGATCTTCAATGGCCAGTATTTCCAATAAGAATAATACCCCTGTGTGAACAAGACAAGTTTCCCAACACAATCCCCCAATAACTTACCGATGCTACCAATAATCTGACTGCAGAAGGCCACGCCGCTCAGTTCGCGAGCGGGCAGCATCTGCAGCTTGTGTGGGTGGTGGGCAGTGTAGTATCATCACGATTACTGTACTGGATTTATCCATACCGTGTACAATAAGGCACAGCACATGGCTCACTCGTGGCAAGCAATACAGTACAGTACCTATATGATTTTTTGGCGTTCTCCTTGTCTCCCTCCTTCCCTCGCGTTGTCAGCTAGGATTTCGGGATATAAGGAGAGATTTACAAGTTTCTCACTCAGATTGCCGATTGAAGGTATGATTTACTCTCTTACATTCGGGGGGCGAAGCAATCACCGCCTCTTTGGGAAGTTCATGCGGGATGGAAAGTCCTAGCCTCTTCGAGGATACCTGTAATGCATGCAATCACATATTGTCTGCAGAAAATTTTCGGGACCTCGGTCCTGCCATTTTATCGCCGATTTCGATTTTTATCTCTGTACTTTTGTATTTTGGGGTATCTCCCTGATTAGGTATCATCATAATAAGTCTTTCCTGTAACATTCCTCGGCGGAAGGGTCTTCTCCTCAACCTCCACAATCGTCGTTTGTAGAATCCTTCCCTCCTCCAATTCGCGTTCCAACCCAGATCTTGCTCGTCCGGGACTAGTGATAGAAACTCTCATCTGGTTGCCTCTAGGCGACAATTGCAAATCGTCAAGCTCATGGTAACTCTTTCGAGACTGGTTGTTGTCTCCACTCTCGTTGTTCCATTGTGAGGGATTTTTGCTTCGCAGCGCAGAGGCGGTGGAGTTGTATGGTGTTCTGGAATCGATTTCTGAGCCTCCGAAGATCTTGTATCCGAAGAAGGACACCCGTGAAAGTTGGACATGGATGACGTGACAGAACATGGGCAATGTTGTGAGGCAAGTGCAGATTATTCCAAGAGAGATTTCTGCTATCCCACAAAGCCCGGGGGGCACTATGGCCCATGTTTGATCCTCCGTTTCGAAGAATTTGACGATGTAGTAACACCGTGCAATCGAAGCAACCCAGACCTGTGAAAGATAATCTACCGTCAGTGCTGCCAACAAGCAAAAGGGTCATCTGTAGTGAGATCATACCAAAAGCCCTGTAGCAAATGCTGCCGTTACTTGCATTTTCTGCCGGGTTGTGATTTGTAGTTTCCATATTGAATGTATCGGTAGTACGAGAATGATCAGGTCTGACACGACATTGACAACTCCCGAAGCGACAAACATTGCTGGAAGATTCAAGCAATATTTATCTTGAATGAGCTTATTCCATGTAGCTTCTCTCGGCCTACAAGAAAAGATCTGGATGAAGGTGACGACAATGTAGAAGACCAAGTGAGTACCAGATACAAGACACAGTCCAATATACATTCCCAGATTACCTCGTCGTGTTGGCACGAATATCCGCAGATATTGGAGCAGAATTGAGAGCTTGACAACAAGTATAACGGGACCATACAAAATTTGAACGAGATTTGACCACTGCCAAATATTAGCTTCGTATATAAGTCATCACTCAGAGAACGTATACATAAAGCATCTCAAAAAACGCTTCAAGTCTAGTATTCCACTGGTGAGCACCCCCATGCCGTGCAGCGATGATGTTTGGGCCAGTGAAGGCAATGAACATGGCCTAGAATTATGAGCAGGTGGAGGATCAAATTCGATGTGCGATTCTTACCCATCCTAAAACTGCAGTATCTGTATTCTGAATTAGCAGGTATATTGTTTGGGAAGCTACCGTCATTCTCACAATCTTCCCAGTATAGTGGTTTCCTTATCGCTCGCTGCGTGTAAAGTCGCATTAACAGAGCCAAAGTTGAAAACACAATGGCCACAGTAACAACCGGCACTGCAAATACGGAGAGGGTTTCAGGGTGATCGAAATTGGGAATGACTCCGGGCGGTGGAAGTAAGGCAGGTCCATTGAGTAATTCCCTTTCTCTTTCGGGCGGCAGGCCTGACATTCTCTTCAAACACAACCAGCGGTCCCAAAAGTTGCGAAGAGAAAACAAGAAGCAGAGGAGAAATCAACAGACCTAAATGACTTCAACGCTGACCAAATGGTAGGTTGGGTTGGGCGGCACGACCCTGTCCAGGAGCTGGGGGTTTGGACATAATGCGGAGTGATTCCCCAGTCACATAATGTACTTGATGCCACGCTTTACACTCAATCCGGAGTTTCGCACTGTGACTGTAGGCCAACCAACTCGATTGCGAACAAACTGCAGTAGTACTTCCGCAAATCCAAGGTTGTTTGCATATGGCAAGTGGAGGCACCGTCCTGCACGACAGGAGGATCATGCATATGTAGAGCATGCTAGTGGAACATACGCCACAACACCACTTGATAGCCGTGCCGTATCTCGCCCCAAAATCTATCAAAGAGCTTTTCTATAGGACCTATAAAAGCCTTGAAACAAATCAAGGGTTGGGTATTTTAATGAAAAGTCTTGAGGCGTAGGATTACTCCCCCAACACACACGGTTGGCCATGGCCTCGGATATTCCGTGATTGGCCGCAAAATGTTTGTTTCCCTTGCCTTGAGGAATGAGGGGCAGCGAAACTGACAAATAACAGGAAACGGCCGTTCATTCAGACAAGCGCGGAGGAGTTTTGGAGATCGTCCTGAAATCAAGCACGCCACGTGCACTAACTTGATCGACCTGTTGAATGTTGGCCCCTTGAGGTGCCATGACCTCGATATCCTCAAGGCTGAATTCGTGTGATCATGGCTCGAATTGAGGCTCGAATTAACATGGAACTTGAACTGAGCAATCTTCCGTCACTCGACCGAGAAAAGTGCCGAATAGGCCGCTTTGTTTGGAGGAGAGAGTTGTGATATAGCGTATCGGAGAATTGGAGACGTTGGTGTTGAGCCTAAAAGGGGCTCATGCAAGTGCCCACATGAGGTCTGAGCGAAGCTCGGTACGAAGTATATGCGACTCGCGCCCCCCATTTGACGAGACAACCATGACCTCGGTTATTTCTTTTCCTCTACGAGGCAAGCGTTTTCTAATGTGCTGGAAGGAAAAGGATAGTTGTATTGCTTATTTCTTACTCATTTGAAGATGTTAAGTGGCGAATTTGTCCTCTTCGCAAGCTCTTCATGGGCTTCAAGATCGGCGGTAAATTATGTCGAGTGTTTTCTTGGGGTTCAGTTACATTATTTACGTTGATATGTTGATTCCTTCAATATCTAGGAACGATTGTTCACTAGATCTCTGTAGGAAGATCAAAGGCTAATGGAACCAAGTGTTTTCTCGCATCTAGTAAATTGAGGTTCATCAAACAACCCCCTCGGACCCTCAAACGTGTGATTTGCCATTTCTTTTTCAAAGTCTCCGGGGAAATTAGAATGTTTCCTGTTACGGGATTTCCTTAGCATTTCTCCTCTTGTGAAACTTGGATTCCCGTAGGCGTTTCGATGTAATTAACCCTCGCTTACAAAGAGCAGAAAACACAATCTCTGATCTCCAACTCGTCGTAGTAGCAAACTTTCTGACAATTCGTTCTTATATGAGATACAAACCTCATCAAAAAAGTACACCATGATAGTTTGAACTATTTGCCTCGCCCTCCTCAACAAATTCAAGATCTCTTCACTTTTAAGTATTTCCCAGTCCTGTTCTTTGTCTACCCCAAACGTCTCCCATATTGCCAATAGATTACCAACAAACATTCTTACAACAACACCCTATTACTCCATAGTCGTACAAAAAATAAGAGCGTGGAATATCCAATCCAGTAAGCCCTGTTAATAGATCCACACCCAGCTCAATTGCAGCTTACGATGGACATGAAAATTGGCAGTAAATAGCCTTGTTCCCCATCCCACTCTCTGCAATCATTCTTAGTTATTGTGAGGTTCTGAACCAATCAAAATGACTGATTGAGCGTTATCAATCTGAGGATGTACTGTAAATTTATCATAATTCAATCTAGGAAAATATATTGAAGGAAGAAATAAGTTTAGTACCGCTTTCTTGTATATCGCAAGCCACTTTCACACCCGAAAACGCCGGGCGTGGCCTATTGCCCTAATACTGTAACCAAAGCTTACTAAAACATTTTCATCGTATGCCCGCTTACTATTCGCCTAAATGACAACACAGTGCGCGTCTGAAAGCTATGATGCAATAGATAACATTACAATTCGTTGTTGGCAAAAGCCGGTTGGCTTGCGTAACGGAAGCAGTTTTGTTCCCGAGATGTGTCTGGTTCATCGAGTACTTGAGCGAATCCAACTTCTGGAATACACAACCACTTTAGAAATACAACTGCGCGTCAAGAAGACCTTTGGTGATCCTATTGGGGAAGTGTGGCATGGAGATTTCGTTGATTCTTTCCTGGTTTCCTTCACTTCACTTTTGCCCTGCAAGATTTTCGAATCGGAATATCATGATCAAATGGAGTAGAGTTGGGAAAGAAAGACAGGGTTTTACTGCAATAGATGATGATTCCTGGCCATTGATCAATCATTATCAAAAGAGAAATTCTCCACGATCTTGACGCAACGAAGAAACTCGAAACTAGGGTGAAAGACCACTTCATACTTAGACAGACTTGAAAGACTTGCTGGCTAAAGGAACCAAATGTCATGATAAAAAAGAATAGACCATCGGAAACCCAAAAGAATCTCACGGATGCCCGATGAGTGCTCTTTACAATTGTCCCTTGGTAGGGTCATCAAATTCGATTTATCGAGCATTAGAAATGATGCAGTGGCGAGTAAAAAACGTAAGGGCGTAACGCACCCCCAGCACCTCATCATCCCGGACACGAATACGAATGAACAGGTCATGCTTTTTCTGATCATTGACGCGCAATACTTCCAACTCTTAGTCTTTTCTTATTGAACATGAGAATTGCAAAATGGCGTGTTCGGATCGTTCCATCGCCAGATATATGGGAGCAATTTCACGCATCTTCAGAATAACACGTGATCATTATATTGTGGGGCGGGTGATTGTTTATTGGGCAACCGCAGATCGAGGCGACCGGCAATCACAAATCCGACCCCTTGATTGTGGACTGATCGGGCTACGCCGGGGTAATGTCGCTAAGACAAGCTGCAGATACTGGAATAAAGTCTTGACGATTTCCTCATCAACGCTCTACCATCGACAAGTTACACATTCATTTGTGCGCCTACCACCACCATGGATACCCTCACGTCGAATGCCACTCTTCTGGCAGCCCCAGAAACCTATATGGGCATCTACAGCGAATTGTCCAAGTACAATGTGCATCTCAACATCTTTGAGCGTCTTTGGGCCGTATGTTGTTGACTCCCTGCTCCGTCAAGCTTTGGTACCTCTGCTAACGTTCTCTTCAGAGTTGGTACCAATACATGCAAAACGATGTACTCGCGACCGGAATCATGAGCTTTGTCATGCACGAAGTCGTATACTTTGGTCGAAGTATTCCTTGGGTCATCATGGGTCAAATCTCTTACTTCAACAAATGGAAGATTCAGGGGCAAAAGATTCCTACTGCCGCAGAGCAATGGGCCTGCACACGACTCGTCCTTCTCAGTCACCTTACTGTCGAACTACCTCAGATCTGGCTCTTTCACCCCATGGCAAAGATGTGCGGAATGGAAACCGGCGTTCCCTTCCCTGCCTGGACAACCATCGCCTTCCAGATTGCCGTCTTCTTCGTCATTGAAGATGCATGGCATTACTGGATGCACCGCGCAATGCACTGGGGTCCTCTATACAAGAACATTCACAAGATTCACCACCAATACTCTGCTCCCTTCGGTCTCGCCGCTGAATACGCTTCTCCTATCGAGACCATGGTTCTCGGTTTCGGCACCGTTGGTGTTCCAATTCTTTGGGTCTTGATCACTGGCAACCTCCACATTCTCACCATGTACCTCTGGATCGTCTGCCGACTATTCCAAGCAATCGATGCCCACAGCGGTTACGAATTCCCATGGTCTCTACACCACTTCCTCCCATTCTGGGCTGGAGCCGAACATCACGATGTTCACCACGAACGTTTCATTGGGAACTACGCTAGCAGCTTCAGATGGTGGGACTACGTTATGGATACCGAGTCTGGACCAGAGGCAGCAAAGGCAAGACGTGAACGCAAGCTTGCAAAGGAGGCCAAAAAGGCACAATAGATGTGCGGACACTTGGAGAAATGGCTGTATATATAGAGGTTTCCCGGAAAGAGGTCTCGTTGAAGGCGGGCTATTTCCTGGGCTGTAGACGATACGAAGGGGCATGCCAGGTGCCGGAAAGGTCGGAGAGGGTTAACGAATGATGAAGCTCCAACACTCTATCCGAATCTGATTCGAGTGGAAGACAATGTTCTACACCAAGTCGAGGTGCCTCTCATTTTACATGATTTCTGCTTATCAGGCGCAAAGGGAGGTAGACTAGCTGAAGCTGAAAAACGTCTTGTCGGTTTTTAGGCCCAATAATACTTAATACAAATTGCTTCTTATGATTCTTTCTTACATGTCGAGTGCTTTCCTTTGAATTTCCGTGTCACCGTGAGAATCATCACCCTCAACCTTTCTTCTTAGGTACGCAACAATCCCCAGCTTCCGTCGCAACCCTATCCACCAAGTCCTTTCCCAATCCCCCTTCTTCCTCTACATCTTCAATCACCTCACCAAATTTCAAAGCCGCTTCATCACAAAACTTCGCCATGAGAACATCCTTCGGTGACAACCCAGGCGGAGAATGAGTAGTCCAGCGAATGAAAGTCGTATTATAAACCTGCAATAATGAATTAACTCAACCAACACAAGATAGAAATAAAAGGTGAAGATTTTACATTAGACCACTCAGGATGATGTTTCTGTACCGTACATTCTGGTGCTACCGTATTCATGAATTCCTATATATATAATGTCAACCCCCAATCCCAATGATCATCATCAAGTTACGGAGGGAACTAACCCAACATTTCTTAAACCCCTTGAACTTAAACTTCCTCTCGATCCCTTTCCCGCTCTCTATCACGCTCCATCTTCCTCCTTGCCCCGAGGTTTTTAGGAGAGGGAGGAGGTCTTTGGTGCCTTGTTCTTCTGTGTAGGAGCTGGAGAAGTGCGGCTTGGGATTGCTGCTGGGGAGAGTACAGGTGGACATTTTGAGGGTAGGGGAGAGTAGTGGTAAGTGGCGGAGTTTGTGGAGGGATGGTGTAGGGATGCGTGAGGGTAGGATGAGGGGGTTCATGGCGGGGTTGTTTGGGGTGTATTGAGATAGAGTTAGAGAGGAGAGTATGGACCAATGAATTGGATAGGTGGTGTTCACGTGATGTTTTGAGATTCTGTTCTAAGGTTATGCTTAAGTAGTAGTTTTATTTACAGGGTTCTTTTGAGTCTTCTGGCTCTGCAGAAGTTCGACGGCATGTATAATCGAGAGCAAGCAGTTATTGTTACTGAGACATTGGTTACTTTGAAGGTTTTTGCCTTGTTTGGCTTGGAGTGTACTCGTACCTTGGATTGTACTCTTCGGTAGCGTATCCTGGAATAGACATAATAGCAAAACTCTATTCGCTTGTCGAGTGTGCTTTCGATAAAATATTTGAATTTGAATCGTTTAGATTAAGAATATCTCTAGACTGTAGAATACTTGAACGTGTGATCGCTGATTTTAGGTGGTCTTTTAATAGTAGTGCTAAGGTTATTATCGCTATTACTACTTCTATTGATTAAACTAACAAAGCCTGCTACCTGAATACCTTGGTATGTAATTTCGTCTATTTTAGTTATTTCCGCCACTCATATGTAAAGTGGTATAAGAAGTAGTCGTGTTTACCTTGGGTGGAATAAGCGAGTTGTAGATATGGACTTGACAAACGCGGATTTTGCTTCACTTCTATGTTGTAAGGTACATTACGAAAAAAGCCCGATCATTATGTTTGGCGTGATGTTTGCTTTGCATTCGGCATTCGATCTAAACGTTTCTGCCACTCGATACGAGTTACTCGTAGCATTCGTACCTAAAGAGTGTAGAACGCTAATTTTGTATGGTACACCCTGAATGTACTGTACATTCCGAGCTGAACAGGCCGTCAATGAGTACTTATTGTTCAGTAACAGATCATAATGACGTAGGTGCGAGTATGTGTTAACCCTCAATTGAGTTCAAGTCTCAACGTCCTAATTAGACACCTACTGGTATCATTTTTGCACTTCAAGATCTCAACCGCAAATAGTGATCATCGCGCCGTACAAGTACGCATAAATTCAGAGCTGCAGGTACAACACCATAGGGACAGAAAAGGCGGTGTCCTACTTTAGCCAGGGGCCACTCGCTTGGCGGAGAAACTAACAAAATTGTTCCTGGCCGGCCCTGACGCGATTCAAGGGGAAAGAGTCGTATCACTCTCAATCGGCTCATATATTTTTTCGCAGCTTGTACGGAAGTAATCAACACGCAGAAGTGTTGTATTGCTCCACATCTTCCGTTCGAATTGTCAGCTTATTCTAATCGCATTCATCCGATACCACCCCAGGTTGTACGTTGTATGGTTCGAGTGTACAAGGATCAGCTCGCGCATTCACATGAAAAGCCCCCTCGCCTCATTGACTTTCCAGAACACCCCACGAATTTCTTTTGCTCTCATCCTCAACGATGACAACCTACACACGCACCCTCGAGGCCGCCAACGAAGAACGAAGACGACTTCATCATGAGGCAGATGTCGTAGTAGTCGGCGCCGGAGTCTTTGGCTGCGCAGTCGCATTTGCGCTCGCAAAGCAGGGTCGCAGTGTATTGCTCCTTGAACGATGGATGAAAGAACCTGACCGGATTGTTGGCGAACTCTTACAGCCAGGAGGGGTATCGGCGTTGAAGAAATTGGGGTTGGAGGACTGTTTGGAGGGAATCGATGCGGTGACCGTCAAGGGCTACGACGTTATATATTATGGGACGGAGGTGTTGATTCCATACCCAGAAAATGCCGGCACAGATGGTACAAAGGCTTCACAGATAGAGAAAGGGAGGAGGCCAGAGGGGAAATGCTTTCACCATGGAAGATTCATATCTCAACTACGAAAAGCGTGTGCAAGGCAGCCAAATATCACCATCGTCGAGACCGAAGTCACCGACACTATCAACAGCACATTTACCTCACAGATCCTTGGGGTGGAATCAAGGACAACGAATCCAGAGACAGGAGAGAAGGTGGCAGACTTTTATTTTGGCCAACTCACCATAATTGCCGATGGATATGCTTCTAAATTCCGAAAACAGTTGATTGGAAAAGCCCCGATTGTCAAGAGTAAATTTTACGCTCTTGAATTAATAGACTGCAAGTTGCCAGCGCCTTACCATGGCACTGTCATACTAGGCGATGCACCACCAGTTCTTCTTTATCAAATCGGTACTCACGAAACTCGAGCTCTCATCGATGTTCCGGAAAACACACCAACAGCTTCTGCAAAAGCAGGTGGCGTACGAGCACATATTCGAAACGTTATCATTCCCTCCCTCCCTAAAGATGTCCAGCCTTGCGTCGAAGCAGCTCTTGCAGATGGCAAAATTCCAAGGAGTATGCCAAATAGCTTTCTTCCACCAAGTACACAACAAGAGAAAGGAGTAGTGGTATTAGGTGACGCAATGAACATGCGTCATCCTCTCACCGGAGGTGGCATGACAGTAGCATTTAACGACGTGGTTCTCCTCGCTGAACTTCTCTCTCCCGAAAAGATTCCAAACCTTGGGGATACCGATAAAATCCAAGCCGCAATGAAGGAATTTCATTGGAAGAGAAAAGGGCTTTCCTCAATTATCAATATCCTTGCCATGGCATTATACTCCCTCTTTGCAGCCAATGATAGCCAATTAAAGGCTTTACAAAGAGGATGCTTTGCCTATTTCCTTCGAGGAGGCAATTGTGTCGACGGGCCTTCTGGATTATTGGCTGGAATCATCCGTCAACCTTTCGTCCTCTTCTATCATTTCTTCTCTGTGGCATTACTCTCCATATGGATAGTGATGAAAGATACCATCGGTTCCATCTTAGGACTCTGGAAGATCCCATTAGCGATTGAAAAGAGCGTCCTGATCTTTTGGAAGGCGTGTGTAGTCATCTTCCCTTTTATCTTCAGTGAGCTGAGGAGTTGATGAATTGTATAGATAGTAGGGAGTTTGGTAGATGAAAATAAACGCGGGATAGAGAAGATGATGATGAATCTTGGCAGGCTGTTGGCCTTTTATGGTTACGGCCTTTTTTCCCCTTCTTGTTGATATAACGAGCGAGCATGAACATTGGGTGGGAGTTTCTTATATTAGCGATCAGGATTTTTAGTACAGTTTAATTTGTAATAAGCGAAGAACCTCATGGTGACAAGAGAGAACCAAGTGACTTAGGCAAATGAGGAAATGTGGAATGGCGCGTTGGTGGTATATCATGCGGATGTTAAGTGAGCAATATGAAACCGCAAGAGAACTCTCTGAATAAAGGAAAACCCTCCAGTTGTCCCTCTTCGCCATCCTCGAGCCTATATAGATACATAGCTACCCTCCAGTTTCTTTTCTATTCCGAGGCCTAGGCTGTCCCGTTTGCGTCACAAAGGTGGTTGAGTGATCAAAAGTTGAGTAGGATTTTATCGTTCTCCGTATTACTATCGTTACCTTTTTCTACTATCAATTCCCGTTACTAATGTCGATACCTTTTCTTGCGTCCAATTAGTAGCGATGAATTCTCAAACCTGGGAGAACGTCATTGACTTTCTTGGAAGGGTGTCGTTCTAAGTGTTAGTGAGATTCTGGTATATCTCTCGTACTGGAAAGTATCGAGAGAATGGATTTCGAAGTCTGTTGAGGGGTGAGGGTAAGGATTACTTAGATAACTCTAATTACACGATTTGCTTTTAGTGATTTTGGGGCCGGTTTTTGTAGATGATGGGATTGAGATGAGGGTTTGTTTTGTGGAGTTGTAGAAGGTCCTTCTCTTCGAATACGAAATTTGTGAGAATGTTTCAGGTCTTAACCCTTAACTTCCCACTAATATGATATATTACACGTCTCATAATAGAAAAGCTCACATAAAGACTATCGAGTTCGTACCTTTCTGATGTACTTTATACGAATGTGTTGTATTCAAAAGGAAAAAAAGAGAGACCCAACTTCTAACCCTTCATCTTTCGGGACCCGAAGTTTCTTTAGAGATATGTATATCCCTGTTTGAAACGAGGAAGGATATGATCTCGGGGGGTGTATATTTATGATTTATATAACATATCGTGTGTGAAAACTTCCAAGTCTGAGGCCTGGGGTTTCGGATATTGGCTGACCATAGTACTGTACGTTAAATTATAATACAAATAAGAGATACCTAGCAAGACTAAAGTGTAAATAGACTGGAGATGGGATGAAAAACTTCCAAAAGAGGAGGATAGGATAGTGATCACTAGTTTTTCTTACATGTTTGTTTAGCAAAGCTATTGTCGTTTTATTACTTTTGTAGATGTAATACCACGATGGCTATATTCGAGTAAAAGTACATTGCTTCATCCACCTTAGCAAAAACTATCATTTCGAGATGTGATTAAAACCTAGTAAACGATCTTTGTCCTGAAGAAGCATGGGAATAATTAGCCTCATGGACATAAATTCTGACGCACAAACAATAGCAGCAAGAGTGAAAATCGTGATCTGGCATATGGCTATACTACCGATGGGCATATTCATATTCGGGGTCCCCTAGCGAATACTCCATTGTATCTACATCTCCAGACACACTTCTTCAAAGTTTATTCCACCCACTTTGCGATTACTTCTATGTTAATACGAGTGTATAAACTATGTTGGTCCTGAGTCTTATTGGTATCAATTTAGTAATGCGATAACTATGATAAGATTGAAATGAGAGTGATCCAGAGCCTTCCTTGGCGAAACAATACATCCCTCCCATACCAACTTTCTCCAGACCCCATACCCATTCAAAACAGCGAGAACTCACCATACACTAGACTAGTACCCAATTAAAATAACCAAAAAATAAAAAACCCCCAACCCACATAGACCTCTTACCACATCAATAGCAACAGAATCTCAGAATCTCCACTCCATAAAGTAGAGAAAATCTCATTCGGCTATTCCTTAAAAATGATAACTTCTCTTCCGCCCCTTTTCCCAAATCAAACACCAATAACTCCTTCCACTACAAACAAACCTCAATATCCCATACAATTCCCCTCATCCCACACTACCTTCCACCACCCAGAAAAACAGTCTAGACTCCGTCGTCCAAAACTTCAACCCACCCGAAACAAAACCTGCATCCGCAACGACATCGTACAGTATAACAGTATGCACAGTACTCCACACACAAAAAAAAGCTGGTTGAGAGATTGAGAGATGGGTGGCTGGTTGGATGATGGATGATGGATGATGGATCTCGCTTAGCAAGTAAATAAGTAAATAAATAGTTTCACACTACCTACGTGTACGTACCTGCGTACTCGTATACGTTCAAATTGGGCTGGGCGTATATTTACTCGCCTCGCGAGATTCGACAAATTCAAGGTTTGTTGAGATTCAGAAAAGGAGATTGGAAAAAGAAGATTCGAAATAAAAACAAACAAACGATGAAAAATTTCGAAAACCTCGCAAGATTCTAGATGCATGTTATTCCGCTTATATACATATACATACAAACCACACCACACCACACCAACCTAAACCAGACACCTTCCAGCCCTCAAGGATTCCCATACGAATCCAACCCTAGGACAGGACTTTTCCCATTCTCAGGTTCCCCCACAAGCTACAAGATTCTCATCTCCGTCGATAAACACCTACGATCCAACTCGCCCTTAAGATCGCTAACCCCCACGCCATCGCCAGACTATCCCACACAACATTTAACTTACTCCCCCCAACCTCCTGCCACCCAATTTGTACCTCCGCAACATTTATCCCATCCGGCGCACTCTCCGCCAGCATCAGCATTTCCACATCAAAGATCCAGCCTTCGGCATGCATGTAGGGAACGATATGGGGTAGTGCTGCGCGGGAGAAGAGTTTGAATCCACATTGGGTGTCGCGAATGCGGGAGGTGGCAGGAGGTGTGAGGAGACGAAGGAGGAGGTGGAAGGAGTGCATTAGGGCGTTTCTCAAGGCTGATCTCTGGGGTAGTGAAGGGTTTGAGTCAGTGATTTGTGGGAATAGAGAAAGGAGAGGAGGAGGGAGAAGTACTTTAACGACTGCTTCGGTTCCTACCATGTGCGCTCGACTTCCAACGGCGATGCCCCTTCCTTGCTTATCTTCCACTTTCTGGCATCCTTTGACAAGCTTCCTCAAGTCCCCAAACTTGCTCGCGCCATCCGCGTCTGCGAAGACAGTGTAGGCACCACGCACATGTCGGAACCCATGTGTGACCGCACCTCCCTTTCCTCGATTCTGCTGTAAAGTACAAACCCTCAGAACATCATGAAGTTTATGCTTCCTCGAGAATGCCATCGCAACATCGATCGTCTTGTCCTTACTCCCATCATTCACAATCAAGATTTCGTAACCCCCAATTCCCCGATTAATTGCTTTCTCGCCCTTTTGCTGGGTATCTTCGAGTGGAGATCTCCCGTATTCCGCGTCGAGGAATTCCACTGCTTCTTCCAACATGATTTCCATTCTTTCCTCCTCATTGTAGGCTGGCACCACTACACTCATCATTATCTCCGGACCCTCGATACTGCCCGTGTGTTTCGCATCGCCCTTTCCAGCGGCAGCATCACGTCGATGCGCGAGCCAGCCATCGTGCCAACACGGGAGGGTTTGTGAGCAGACAGGACCGGCGGGTGTGGTGGTAATGTATGTTTTCTCCGAGGGATGCGGGGCTCTGGGTGTCGGCGCAAGAAGGTAGATGAGACCGTATAGCTAGAGAAAGTCAGTTACAATACTGGACGCAGAAGCTGGCCGGACGGGCTTACCAAAATTAAAGAAGAGACAATGGCAGAGAGAAGAGCTAAGAAGAGAATGTGGGATGGTGTCTTCCGCGCTGTCTCCTGCAAGTTCACCAGGAACCCTTGGGCCAATTCCACGAAATCGGCCATGCTGAAGTCCATCTCTCAATTCTCCAATACCAAATTGGAAGACGTATTAGTTCTCTACAGTGGGAGATTAGAAAGGACGGTAAAAAAACTGTAAGTGTAGACTGTAAGTGTAGCAGCTGAAGAGTAGACAAAGCGATGTTTAAGGTGAATAAGATTTGTATATCGACATCGACATCGACATCAGTTGAGAGGAGCTGCGCCGAGCGCTTGAATGTTTCGGAAAGTCAATTGACGTGTAGGAAGACTCTAATGATACTGGTACATGATCTGGACGAAAGCAAAGGAGTTGCGAAGTAGACAAATTGGGTGTAGAAAGAAACCAACGAGCGTTTGGTGTGGAATATTATAAATTGTCGTGGTCTTGAGCTGATCGCTTCACGCGGGCCTGGCCTGTCGAGCCTGGTATGAACACGGTCGACACAAACACCTGCACAGGGCCTCGGCGTCGGGTACAAAGTGGAGTGAAAACAGGGGTGCGACGGCATATGTAACGGTGGCTTAGCGAGTCTACTTGAGTAGGGCTGCAGCTTCCGCGGAGCACCCGAACGGGCAAGGCCGCTCAACTCCATCTGAATAAACACGCCCTTCCAAACAATCTTGATACGTAGGTACAGTAGAACATTGGAATTCAACGGGATTTGATGATCGGATAATTGCAGCGAAAAGAGGTTAATTACTGGTCTTTTGACGAAGAAAGGCACATCTAGAGCTAGGATGGAGCTTTGATATTGAGACCCTGTATGGAGGGGTATGGAGCCACGGGAAATAGTTCATCTGATCCGCCGCCGATATATTTCTTTTGCTACAAGTACAGTACGCATCTGGGATAATGTACAAAGACAACGGATTTCTCGTCAATATCTTGATTAATATATTGAGGTATAATCCATACCAACCTCGGACAACATAAATACAGAGCAAGACCACATGTACCAAGAAGTAGCACCCTACAACAATCTTCTCAAATGCTGTCATTGAGTCAAGCTCTTGCTATCAAGACCGCCATCATGCATTCTTCCTGACCGACCCGCGTGATATAATACAAAGGGTTTTGGAACCCAACATCATGTCATCAAATGCTCCCTCTGCAAATATGTCTTTCCCAAGCGAGGCCATAGCCAGCTATGCGGGATTATCTGTAAAAACGACCTCACAATTCCTCCAAAGACTCCATACACCCTGCCCAATCGAAATCCCCCGATGCCCCTTCTGTGTCGAAATCACATCTGTTTTTCTCTCCTTGCAGGTGCCTTTCAACTCCCACTATCGGCTGACCCGCCACCCTCTCCGGTCTTGATGGCCGATGATACGCTGATGGCTATCTTGTTCGGTTTCCCGCTAGGACCTCCACTATGTGATGCGAAGCTCTTTTTCCGTCTCAGGGCATTGCTAGAATTGGATCCCATCGAGCTAACCGAGCTACTTGAACTTCGACGTTTGGAGGATGCCAACTTCGCGAGCTCATCATTATCATCATCCTCTTCTCGTCTACGCTTCTCTGACAATCTTTCCGGTGGAGGTGGACCATCGGCTGAGAAAAGACTTGAAAGTTGGGCTCTAGATCCCTTGCGAGGAAGGTCATGATCAACATCGGCCTTTGATGATCCAGGTTCCACGTTCTCATTCTCTTCGTCTGATGGGTAATCAACCAAAGGTTTTGACACAGGAGAAGCACCATTAGCGTTAGCTTGTTTCCCTTCTGAGCCGAGACTGTCCTTCTTCTCTTCATCCTCATCATCAGATGTGTTAAAATATTCCTCCTCCGCGGGATCAAGATCTTTGATTCCTCTTTCGTTTTCCCATCTGCTTGCCTCGGATCGCTTTGGTGTATCTCCTCCTTCAGTGTCCAAGAAGGAGCTGTCTAGGGTCGCAGTGTCAAACGCAGCAGCGTTGTCGTATCTATTGATGAAGGTTCGGAATAAATCTACATACGTGATTTGCTCGAGCAATGCCCGGTGATTTTCGACCAAATGGTTGAACAAACTCTTGGTCTGACTAACTCGGATGTACTCGAAGAACTCGAGGCAGGCTGAGTTCAAAAGATTATCTCGAGGCATGCTTTCAATGATCAATTCTAAGATTGGCTTGAAGAGATTCCCTCCAGTCATATGCTGGTTGTAAAACTCGTCTTGGAGTCCTATCAGATTACGGAAGAATTTTAATGCAGCTGGCGGAAAGTTAGTATGCGACTTCAGGTTCGAATAGAAGGAAACTTACTGAGCTTCAAGTATTTTTCTGGGCTAGACAAAAGCTGGGCAATTCGTTCACCCAGATGCTCTGAAAGCACGAAATACTTGCTGTGGTGTGTATGTTGTCGAACGAAGAAGCAGAGAATCTCGATCAGGTATATGAACAATGAGACTTGCTGTACCGTGAAATTCATGTCTGTCCTATCTTTGAGGTCCACCAAAGGTTTGAAAAGTTTCTTAGCCGAGTCGTCATAGAAATTCTTCACAAATTCTATTTGTTGTGGATCGATCTGCGGTCTCAACACCCTCTGTCCGAATTCACCGCCTGCTCTCGAAGGATCCTGGGGACCACTTTGTTGACCTGGATCTAATAAAACTTTAATCGCATCGGCAATTTGTGCTTTTACACCAAGATCAGCCTCCACGAGGAGAAGGTCAATTAGCGAATCTGTCAGCGGTACTTGTCTTTCACTGATCTGCCTGAAGATAGTCTGTCGAATCATTTGAGGATCATGGTCGATCATTGCGACTAGTACGTCTGTGGCACCCACTCGAACGGCTACATCATTATGGCGGAGAGCAAAGGTGATAACTGACAAAAGCCCATGCGCGAGGAAGTTGTTGAAGAGAGCGTTTTTCGATTGAGGCTGGAGGTTCTTTGCGATCGCGCAGCACTGTTGAATGAAGAGAACGGCTTCCTTCTTGCGCTCCTGATTTGTTTCCTGTGGGCTAAATATACCAAATAGCTCCTTTAAGAATGGTGGGTTCGACTGGATATGCTGGACAATATCCACTTGCGCGAAGAAAATGAGGCTATTTAGCACCGAAAATGTGGGGTCATCCAGAATGCGGGCAAGTACGACATCTTTCAGATACTGTAATCGATAGACTGTATGAATCTTCTTCCGAATATCTTCGTCCTGGATCCTCACGACCTCCTTATATCTTCCCTCCTTGCCAAGCCATTGCCGGTGGTTTGCCTTGTGGCTGGGAAAATCTGGGTCGTACTCTAATGCACCCATAGCACCAAGATACACATCTTCTCTAACCACCATCTCCATGATTGAATTGTCATTGAGGAGTATGAAAATCTTCATTATGTTGCAGAGCTTATGCAGGCTGGGCAGGTCTTCCATATCTTCGGCCATCTCCAACAGAGGTACGAGTTGTTTCATATAATCTTCTGAAAGAATGAACTTCGCCAGGGCATCGCGTCCGTGAGTGGTATTGTTGTATGTCCGAACTTGGGTTTCCACCTCTGGCAAATTTCCGAGTGAGGGGGGGTGTAGCATTATTTGGTGGGAATAAGTATGGTCCAGTGGCATGTCATCGTCAAGGGGATCATCTGGGAGGATTAGCAGAGTAATTTATACTGAAGAATGACCTCAGACAAAGAAAGAAAAGGGAGAGATATGGGGTATATATACAGGATGGCCGCCTACCTGTTCCACTAATTTGTGAAAACGTCTCTTGAATATTGCTCACGAATTTCCTGCGCAGCGTTCGCCAATAAGTATTTTTTCGTCGGGTCTTTGAGTACCAGACTGCAATGCTTACCATATCTGAGTACATCCATCGGCTTCCTGAAAGCTAAGGGCCATGTCAACACTGGTTGAAGGTTCCGTCCATACTATCAAGGTTTCTATTGGTCGTCATTAGCCAACCAGACTTTTCCCATTCTGTTAAGCAACACACCTTGTTGTTTTTGGAACAAGTCCTCTTTGCAGATTCTCGTCTCTAATAATATACGGTCTGGATGGTCCTCGGAGTGGACCACCACCCGCGGTTCCTCATGGCCGTTGGTATCGTTCTAAGACGCGCCAAAGTCAACAAGCTGTTTTCTTACATGTGCGCGCCTAGCTCTAGCTTCACACCCACAAAATACGACGATGGACAATTCGAGCAGGAATCTCTGAGGGTGCAGCACATACCAGTGTTAACTCAGCAGTGCAAAATCCAGTACCCCTATCAAACCAGTCACTGTTGCGCAATTCATAGACTTTCACCCTCTTCTTGTTGCTCGGAGGAGGTTCAGGCACCGGCTGTGCCATCATCAAAGGTTGTAGCTCCCCTTCCAGCTCTTCTGCAGAACTGCTCGCAATTTCTGCGTGTTGTTGAAGAGACAGCGGAGCCTGGCTCGTGGTGATGGCCGTGAGCGCCACTTTGCGCGGATTGAGTTGGTGACGTGAGGGGATGGGATGGGATGGGCAAGGCGCGAGGGCGCGAGGCAACGAGTCACTCAAGTGAAGTATTCGGGCAGCATATATCGCGTCAAGCAGAGGCGTCGTATATCGTTTCGGTGGAGCGCGTACGAGGGGCGATTCAGATGGCGTCGTTGCGGATTCGGTTGACGCCTTGTGGTTGTTTGCCGTTGCCGCGATGCAGGTGGATTCCAGTCTGAACTTGCGATCTTCTCCGAAAGAGGTTCGCCGCGCTCACTAGTGTGAGAGAAGTACCGACCGGTGTCGGGTTTCCCTGTCTCCTATCAACGAGTATATTCACTCTGGGTCATCAATTCGTGGCTTTAGATAAGATATAAGGATATTATCGGGCACTGCCTTTTCTCTCTCTGCCTCTGCCTACGATGGAATTCGGCTTACCCATTCGATGGTCTTTCATGGTCTGCACCAAATCCAAGTTTCGGTGTTGCATCACGTGCTTACGAAGCCCACCCGACCGACGCTTATCTAAATATAGGCCCGAGCCGTTCGGAACGACATCGGGAGGGAGAGCGTCATTCGTTTCAGAAAGGCCCGCCGGCCCCCTGAGAGCTTAAATCCTCACGAGGAGCACGTCATAACGCGACTTTTTTCGACATTTTGTTTAATTACTTCAAAAGTCACCAAATTTCAATGTCCGAATGCCCTCACTATTAGAATGTTTGTTTGACAGTATCTCACACGGTTGTACAATTCTCGGTACATTTTCATTGCATTATCAACGCTTCGTATCGTATTCCATCGTTAGTTGTGTTATGATATCGTCAACGCCGTCGAACTTGGAACACTTTCTTCACTTCGGTATGTCAAGTACAGCTCGAAATATTCCAACAAAAATCTTCTTCCTGAAAACCAGCTGGTGACTAGATATACTACGCTTCATTTCTTATAGTTTTGGCAGGAAAGGACGGAAAGAAGTGGGAAAGAGGGGGAGATAAAGGAGGATACAGAACGAGAGAGGAAGAAATCTGGAAACTCGGCTCCATTCTGTCCTTTCATACTCGAGTACTCCACCTGCTACTGCCCTATCTACATCCTTTCGTTGCGGCTCTGGTCTCAACTTTGATGGCCACGTGTTCTCTGATTATGAAAATACTCACAATAACAACTTGCTTCTCTTATACACCTGGGGTTACTCGTAGGTTGGCCCCGTCAAAGAGAAACGTCGTCTCCTCTTCCATATTGTCGAAGCCTGGTAATCAGCGGAGTAGCACACTTGTTTCTTTATCAAGGATCTTCGCCTGCATCTTATTTCGATTCCTTGCTATCGTTCCTTGCTTTCGCATTTCATTAACGCTGTCATCCATATCTCTGCATGTCAATATTGTCCAACGATGCAAACCGAGGCGAACAAATTCAACGGCTCCTTATCTACGAGTTTTCGCTGCTGTAGTTGTAACCAACTAATTCCAACGGGGGCTGATCTCACCGCTTGAGACCTGGTTCGAGAGCTTACACAGTCGATATGAGAGTGACAATCGGAACCCGTTGAGACCGTTACGAGTACATTTCGTAAAGCGTTCTACTCAAAGGAACACCCGATGAAGGGATGACAGAGAAGAAGTTGCTGAGAAAATATTCTCCTAATGCTCGCTGGTGTACAAAGTACTCAAGTTTATCTCTCTCAATGCCACATCCGAGTCAGCCGAGGCCAGGTAATTCTCAGAAAGTAGGTATGCAGCAATCTCTTGTCACATAGCCCGAGCGAGGCATGGTAATCATGCCTAAGATAACGCATGCATATCTTCTAGTCGTTGACGCTCCTCGATTGATAGACAAGAAGGCGCACAGAACCCTTGGGCTGAAGGAGGCGGTTGTGCTACGGGTCAGTTGCTAATTTTTGGGGGTTTGAAGCGAGGGTTATCAATATGACACTTGTGAAACCGTACCTGCAGATATCTTTGGATGACTGACATAGGACAAGCCCCTACAAATAGAACGGCGGCCTGAATATATTAAAGAAAGTTGCTCACCAAACATTTTGGTGGTTGTCAAGATGATCCGGCAGTCTTCACACGAACGTAAACATTGCCTGGGTGGATCCTGGCGATCGGTCGGGACCCAAGACCAAGGAGCTTGGTTGCATTCGCAATCGTCACCGATGCAGCGATGCACTTGTGAACAAATGATCCCTGGGATAATCCATCAGTTGACAAGGGGGTAATATTGGTATCAGATGGATGGGATTTTGGTACGAAACATTGCAGGGTCCTGATAAGGAGTTCCGAAGATAATCAGGAACACGACGAAAACCAGAAAAACAATCGAACACTACAGGCGATCTGTATTATGGTTTGGATCAGCATCATACGATCAGATGGATCTTGTTGATCGACGGATCCTGAAAATATTTCCCGGTGCAGAGGTAGGTGGGAAACCAGTAACCAGTTGGAATAGAAGCGTGGGGGTCATCTTCGACATGAGCATTATTACAGCCTCATGCAGTGGAAGCTTGCTTCGGTTGCATATTTACGTTCTTTGCGCGCTTCTGAGCCTCCATTGAGGTCTTCTGTTTAAAGAACATGTGGTACACTTTGGCGTTTGTGAGAATGTTCTGGCTGAGCTGAGTTCGCCGCATATGCCGTTGGCAAAGCCATTTCTTATAAAATGGTCCAACCGTTGATGGCCACTGTTATCGTCCTATTCTCCGCAATTCTCCATTTAGTACCGTAAATTGATCACGAGAATGGCCCGTCGAATGTATTCCCCATGTATAACTTGATGGTAGGAATTGTATCCTAAAAGGTCAACAATCTTAAACGCTTATCAAATGACTGCTAAGGACAACTTCATCTTTTTATCAGAGCTGCATGTAAGTCGTGTCTGACAGCGCATACCTGACGCTGATGAGGAAAAGGCAATTTCATCTCGCAAGTTCGCGGGACGGTCGGGATTTCTGAATGAGTTTATCGATGGGCGGCACGATGATGATAGGATATTCGGTACGTGTACCACAATAAGAGATCCATCTGAGCGCAGCCAAGTGGGTTGTTTAATAGTGCGCCAGTCTCTGTCCGGGCTAACACTTATCGATAAGTAATTCGAAGTAAGACTCTTTGGATGACTGCAGTGCTCGTTCCACTTTTGAGAGTTTTCTTCGTATCTCTCGCCATGGTTGCTCGCTGACAGTCATCTCCAATACAGGCTCCTTCGGGGGTTTGAGCTGGGATACAGGATATTCGTGCGGAGAAGAATACCGATCTAGTTCTCTCTAAAGTCGTTCTCAGAGCGTGTTTTTGAATTGAACGTAGCGGTGCTTGTACGGAGTATAATAATGGCGGAGAGGCAGCTCGAGTCTCTCATATGATTTCCCAAGTTTCCGTGCTGCGAGGAAGCGACGATTCGGGGACCTGAAATAGATACGATCGGATCATGATCATGGAAGCTGCATATGCCATACGAGAAAATCATACTAGTAGCATGGTTTGCAGGGGAGCCAACCCGCTTACCATCCACCCAGGCGACTCAATGCTTCAAATGGCCCTGGCTTTTGGGTAGAAACTCGCTTCTTGCTTGGAGGCTTGTGCTGCTGGTGGTGTTTGTTGCATGGCAAAAGCGCCTTGGCATAGCTTGGTGTACTGTATTCTCTGTGCTCATTCAAGGGCGTGGGATGATGGCCAGGCGAGGCAGGGAGTAGATTGATCCCACGTTTGTTTTCCGGACTCCGAACTCATGGTGCTTCCTCAATGGAGCATCGTGGAACAGAGAACAGAGTGGTACAAGTACGTACGAGCGCGCAGTGGCTCAGTGTTTCCAGTTGGTGTTGGGTAGGACCTGAACTGCAGGTGGTTCAGGCAACGTTTGCTCTCAAAATGCAGCCAAGGGCGCAGAATAGAGGCACATCGAGGCTCCACCCTCCGACAGGACAGGGCAGAGCAGGGCAGGCTGAGGACAGACGTGGTTGGCGACGGCGATGGTGACGGCGATGGGCTGGGCTAAGCTGCATGAAGCAATAATGATGGATTCTTTTTGCTGCCCTGCCCTGCCCGGTATGCCCATTCGATTGGTGTTCTCGAGCTGGATCACACCGAGCGTCGTCCCGCGAAGCTGAGCGCCCCACGTACATGCAGTCGGTGTTGCTGTGGTTGGAGTGCCAGTACGGAGTAGTAGTGGAGGTGGAGGTGGAGGTGGAAGTGCCTGGTAAAGTTTGATAAGGCGAAGGGAAGGCAGGTCGAAATAAAAAGAACGCTTCGCCCCTCGCACTCCTTAGGGTAGAGATCTCCTCCTGTCACCAAACGAACGAGCACTTCGTCTAACTCCCTATGTCGCCATAATTAAACTAAATCTTACATCTACACCTACATCTGCATCTGCATCTGCATTGAACCTGTCACTCCTCTTCGATTATCGACCTCTCCCTCTCCCTCTCCCTCTCCACTCCCACCAATAATTGCCGCGTCCTGGTGTCAGTTGCAACACCTCTCTCGTTCTCTATAATATATCTGTTTCTCGCTTGCCAACCTTCACGCTTTCTTTCCTCACCACAACATAATTCTCCTCGATCTACATCAAGTCACGGCCCTTGTGTTTCAACTTCAAGAGGACGTAAACTAAGATCGAAGCTATCCATCCCCTCAACGACTTTCTCCAAACTTGTACCTGTACTATGATTTTTCCGCAGCTCTGAATAAACGATATTTCCACGACCTTTCAACCAGCCGATTTCCTAACGTCGTTCCTCCCATAGGGAGCTTCCCGCAACACGCCTTTCCCGACCTCGTATCGTCATTATTGGTGACAACACGGCTACCCATCTCCGTCTATAAAAAGCACCTTCATCAATATGTCGATCTTCTCGAAGATCAAGCAGAGCAGGCAAGCCGCCAAAGAGCATAAGGCAAAGACTGCCGAAAAGGGAAAAGAAAATGAACCCGTCAAGGTTCCTTACAAGCACATTCCAAAGCATGCTGCGGTAGACGCGCTGAGTGGTGCTCCCTCGAGCTGGAAGCACGAAGATCGATCTAAGATCAAGCAACAACATCAAAGAAGAAGTCAGATGGCTTTGAGTCGACCAACGAGCACGCTCTCTACAGTCTCATATGTCAACTCTGCCGCTGGTCCAAGTTCAAGTTCCGCACCTGCACTGCCTCGGAATAGTAGTTACAGCAGCTACAATCCAACATGGTTTGACCGAGGAGGAGACGTCTACTACTCCCACTCCCAAGAGTCTGCACAACGACGACCAAAAAAGGCCCGAGGACATTCGTACAATGATTCTGGTCTGGGTGCCAGCATTGGACCCTCGCCTTTGGCTTCAAATATGCATAGCGAAGGTATTTTGATTTTCTCTTCCACCCTCCCCAGGACATTCCCGTCACTCAATTGTAACGTTGAGCCACATTATCACTAACACATAGCAGATGTCTCGCCAGCAGAAAGCTCTGGTAACAGTACAACATCCAATTCCTCCGACAACCTGGAAATTAAGCACACAACAAAGATGCCTACCCCTGAAAGACCCAATTCTGGTTCCAATCGCGTCTCGATCCGACCACAGGCCATGGTATACGCCGAGAAAGACATTTTTGATCGCCTGCATACGAGTACCACGAGGAAACTCGGGGAAGCACCCATTTCTGCCGCGGGAGAGATCAAAACACCAGTCGTATCTTCGGTTACAGCCGGACAGGAACCCAAGCAAAAGAAGCAGCGATGGAGTCTGATGGGTAAAAGAAACAGTGCTATTGCCTCCTAATTCTTTCTGTACGAAGTCACGAGTAGTACATTCCCGACGAACAGAAGATTGAGATAAACGAGTGTTCATTTAGCGACAAGATGGAGCCAATAGGGAATTAATACTGAGGACCCTTCTTTTCTTTCACGACTTAATCATACCCTGCAGATCTGGGGAACTGTCATCACCGCATAGATGCAGGGTGGTATTGCACGTGCATTATATTGAATCTCAGCATATGCATGCCAACCGCACGATCTTTCACCTGGTAACATCCAAGGCCACTTTTCATTTGTCATCTCATTCTGCGTCAACCGCCCTTCTTCTGCGGATGGTCATTTTAAGCGATTTTTTCTGTACGTTTCCAGGAGGGAGGGTTGCCATGCTACGACAACGAGGGAGATACTTGTCGAACCTCGGCGACGGGTGTGCCGTTACAATCTGCACAGAACCATTATCGTGGAAGGAAAGTGGGATCAACACTCATATGGATTGGCAGCTATTGAGTGGTAGTGCAAGAACTTTGATGACGTCTAGCGTTTATGGTTTTGAAAGCTTTCATCTGGGAGTCTGTTTTATAGAAGGGCGATCACAAATTGACTTGCGAGGGTTACATTTTGCGGGGATGAAAGGAACTTCGCCTACGAAGAGAGTCGGACTTAAAATGCTGGGAAGGTTTTCGGATACCATTCTTTGGCTGAGAGTTCTCTGAACAGCAGGAGTTGAATACCAGTTCTTTTCTCACTTTTCCTTGATGTAGTAATAAGTCAATCTGGGTGGTTTCGTCTACCATGTATCAATACATTCTTGATACTTCCCCAGCTTCCTCTAATTGAACGTCTTTCGTTAACCTTCTCATGCATAGAATGAAACATATCGCCTCGACATCACCAGTTTCTAAGACATACCTGCCTCTTCCCTTCTATGAAACCTAACCAGACATCTCTCGAAAACTCCAGATAAACATTTCAAGCTTCAACCCCCTTTTTTTCGAAGTATCGAAATGAGGAGAAACATGGATAATTCCGTATGGAAGCTGAGACATTACTGGAGGTTTGAGACATTGTTTTTAGTTGGGGGAGTATGAGATTCTCTATCTCGGAAGGTATTGTTGGATGAGTTTGGATGAGCAGAGAGTTGAAATTACAGCCAATTTACTATGAGATGACTGGTTCAGTAGTAATGCGAGTGTGTGAATTACAGGTACGGAAAAGTATATCAATACACGTGATAAAAAATAAGATCGCGTATTCCATTTCAACAAGTCGGGTTTTCGAGGTTGCATCCAAGCATGTTTCCGTTGCCAGATTTCTTCTGAACATGACCACCTACCTGTCTACCTATACACACGAGAAGGGGACTCACGCACTCCCGTCTCTTACTTGCTACAACTTGAGCAGTCGGGTTACACAGTACTTCAACTGAGAAAGCAGGAGGTCTTGGGAAGCCACGATTTCGTTCAGCTCGGGAGCAACTTGATCATGGGGTTTGTCCTCGACTCAACTTTCCATTACCTGGGCTCGGACTTTCGCTAATTCCAGGCTCCACTAAGGCTTTCGAGGGAGACTGTGATGGTTACAGTTCGTTCTTTCCCTCCTCGTCGATCTTGGCTTGGTGTGAGAGAAGGCACGACCTCGAGCAAAATAGAGCACAACCATGTCAGGAAAGGTAGGCACAATGGATAGGTACTGTTGAGAACTTGAGATCACTCGTCACCTCCAAATCAGGTTAACCTTACCACCTCCAAAATCTCTCCTTCTCTTCAGAGAACCCAAGGAATAACAGCCCCCCCTTTTACCCCTCAGATACACACTATTTCATGGTCGTAATTAGCAAGTTGTCTCCCACGGAGTGATAAAGCAAAGCAGCTATCTCCCCGGTTCTCGCTGGCACTTTCTAGTCATGGGGTTCCTTCATTATCATTCGAAAAGTTCTTTGCTACATCGATCGTCCACGCATTGTTCCCAAATTGCTATGTTACGATAGTGCTTTGGGTTTCTCTTTCAAGAATCAATCTTTTTGAATATTTGTTCAACTTTCTCAATGCTCAATGATAGAATCGGCCCTCTCAAAATGGAAATCTAGTGGATAGAGATTCCAGGATGATTGGGAGATGGAAAGGACGAGCTTTGGTAGAGCACAGTGGAAGAAGGTATGATTTCATTGTCCTGGCCAGTATATACCCTCCTTACTGCCATTTTCATTCCCTGATTGCGGTATCTTACTTCAAGACCAGTGGGACGTGAACGATTTCATCGAAAATTGAGCGATTATTGAACAAGAGTACTCGACGAAATGAGTCAGGCATGGTCATACAAACCTCTTACGGATCCCAAGAAGAACTTCCGGGTTCTTGAATTGAAGCCTTGGGGGCAAAAATTTCCACCACTTCCGGCTGAAAAATTCACATTCAGTCCGCCAGGAGCGGCACCCCGAATACCACTTTCTCATAAAGCAAAATACGCCTCCGTTCGTAACCCAAACCACCCCAAGATGAACGCGAGGATACCTCTCAGAGGCAAGCTTTTGGAGAAAGAGATCAAAATCTTTACACAGTATGAAGCAGTTTCATGGTGTTGGGAGGGCGGCAAAAAGAAAAAGCAACCGTACCAGGGGATTAGAGATCAGGATGACGATCGAGATCACAGTACAATACTTTTGGAGACCAAGAACGGTCTGTTTGTCCCCCTGAACATCAGCACCCATTTATGCTTTGCCTTGAAAAGACTGAGGCTCGAGAAAGAAAGTCGATTTCTGTGGATCGATAAAATCTGTATCGACCAAAAGAACCACGTTGAAAAAGAACAACAGATCCAGCTTATGGCCAAGATATATGAAGCATCGGAGCATGTGTGTGTTTATCTCGGATCCGATGCTGATGATAGCGGCCTGGTTCGTACCCCACTTGTATTTTCCTCTTTCGGATTGAGTTAACAGGGTTGAGACAAAATTTCCTCCTCAAAGAGTGTTTCTCCACTCTGAATATGGATCAAATCTCAATATTTATACTGAACATAGCAATGCTAACTTTGAGATCGTTCACAGGTTCCTAGTTTCATACACAAGTTCAACAAGCAGTTTGATGGGCACAGCACTTCTCCTATTGTAGTGGCAATCCGGCAATGGAGAGCATTAGCTGCCTTAATGCGTCGGAAATGGTTCACTCGAAGATGGTAAGATCTCGTTTCGTTTTCTGGTCATTTTCTGTTCATGAGGTCATATGCCTTCTTCTTCTGCCTTCTCATTAGCCACTTCTCTCGTCTTGGTGGACAACTGTAATTCATAAATCTTTCTTCTAGGGTTGTACAAGAAATAGCCTCCGCCAAAAGCGCAACACTGTATCTCGGTAGCGGAACAGAAATTGACTGGGATTCGTTCAAGAAAGCTGTTTGGGCAACAATACGACGGGAAGCCGATATCGTTCGTTTACTGATTGAGCACGAAAGGGGGACAGTAAATGCTCCCCGCTTCAACTTTATCGACATCCGGGCCTATGGAGCCCAAACGTTACTGGAAGTGTTAGACCGTCTTGTTAAGAGATCCCCAAATGGTGGGATTGAACGGCTGGCAACAATCGGCACCCTTGTTTCCGCTTTAGTTGCATATGATGGTGGGTCTTCCTGTGTATTTCTCTTAGTTTTCATGTTGCTGTGTAGAGGTTGAGAGGCTGCCTATTTGTGCGACTTTTGAATGCGCAACCATCACTTCCTGCATGCCGAGGGGTCGTTGATGCTGATTCAAGATCTCATACAGTCACTGAAACACGAGATGCAATATACGCCATTTTACGGTTGGGAAAAGACAGCTACAAATTAGATGAAGCAAGAAAGCAAGATGCATTGATCATGCCAGATTACGAAAGTGAACCAAAACATGACAGCTGGATGTATACGACACCTACAATCAAAGTCTACGGAAAGTTTGTGAAGTTTGTTATTAATCAGTCACAATCTCTGGACATAATTTGTGTACCTTGGGTCCCAGAATTGAACAGTCACGATCCTGATCATCGAGTCGGAATACCTTCATGGATTGGATTAAGAGACAAACGTCCATTCAAGCAAAAAGATGGTGATGGAATGTACAAAAGAGCCAATGCTGATTGCTTAATCAACCCCTTGGGAGACAATAGTTATTGTGCCACTGGGCAGGAGAGTGTGTTGCATTATAAACCAACGCTTGAACAAGAACCACATTCGCTGTTTATTGATGGCTTTCAAATTGCCGGAATCAGTGAACTGGGGGAAATTTGCGAGGATGGCAATATACCGTTCGAATGGCTTCATATGGCATGGGAACGAGACGAGAAGTCGGGTATAAAGAGAGAAGCTGGCACGGGTAGCTGGGAGCCGGATCAGATGCCGGGAATTCCACATCTTGGTGAAGCCTGGCATGCTCGAGATGGCAGAGGAAGAGATTCCCGAGGGTTCCCCTATGTTTCAGATGCATTTGTAAGAGTATCCTCAAGTTTCTTCATCGCAAACATTTTCCTCAAGAGTCAACGTTGACAAACATTTCTAACTTCGGCTTTGTCACAGTGGAGAACACTGGTCGGTAACGGGACCCCAGAAGGAAAGATTGCCCCAGCTTGGTATCAAGAACTGTGCGAGTTCGCTTTCAGGAAGTTCAAGAGGCATCGGGGGAAGCGAGGGAAAGTTTTCACCGATGAGGTAAAGAACCTCGCGATAAGACATCAAAAAAAAGGAATATCTCGAATTTATCGAACGACTCCAAGCAGTAACCTGGAACCGAAGGTTGATGTTCACCTACAATGGTCGAATAGGTATCGTTCCTGGAGAAGCGAAGATTGACGATCGCATCTGTCTTCTTTGGGGCTGCAGCGTTCCAGTCGTCTTGCGAAAAGTTGCCAAAAAGGGCCAGGAAGTGCATGAGCTTATTGGAGCATGTTATGTACATGATCTAATGGAGGGGGAACTGTTGAGAGATTACCCAAATCTACGGGAACGGGGTCCTCAGGTACCCTTTGGTATGACGGGGAATACAAGATTTCGAATTGCTTGAGGTATGCTGTACACGGGACAGAAGATTTATTTGGGTTTCGCCAGGAATGTTTTGGTCGGGGGTACTATGGGGGTGTCGTTATGATCCATATTTTCGAATCCTGGGAGGTTTAGAGGTTAGTTCTATTGATGATGGGCTGGAAGAAGTAGCCACCCAGAAATAAATCTGATTTTCTTGATGACTTGTGTATTCATAGCTCACTGTGTCTATAACCCACTCGTGTCACTTTTCTTCTCCTTTATTAACCACGTAATTGCTGCCCTGCTTGTAATACTTTGATTTTTACAACTACTCGGTCGTTGTTTCGCAACTAAGTGCGAGCTACACTACCTTCTGTCTGTAATAGAGAATAAGAAGTACGGTAGGTTCGAGAGTGAAGCCAAAGAAGAGAAGTGTTAATGGTATAGTATTTTCGAAGGGTAGGGGCGACGGTAGTAATTGTGAAGGTTCGATTTCGAGTTTTATAGTGAATGGATTCGCTTGAGTGAATAGGGGTATTCGGCATTCCGTAGCTATTTAGTTAGTTCTACCGCGAGGAGTTCCCTCCTTCTCTCCTTGCGGACAATCTAATCAATACCCTACCCTGACATATTGTCCGCCTTTTACGAACTAATACGATCGACATAGTCGTCGTATTCTATTATGGCTAACCAAGCTTTTGGCACAGGCTTCGAGGGCTGGGCTGGAGACCAAAATCCACAACCACCTGGCGGATTCGCACCTTGGAACAATCCACTAGACCCTCAACCTCAACTGGAACACTTTGACGCTAATGACCTTTACTATTACCGTAACGACCCGCAGACACTCTCCTAAGCCGCGACCCGAAACCCTCAAGCATTCCAACAAATATTCAAGGGCATCGTCGAGGGTTTGGAAACATCTAGACAAGTATATGCAGAGGCCCTTCGAGACGAAGAGGAAGCAAAGGAAGACACCCAGAAACTCCAGAATGAGTATACGCAACTCTACAATCGATTCGTCGCACTCTAGAAACAGAACAGTGAGCTTCGAACTGCTGCTTAAACAGCTCTAGTTGCTCCTACACCCCTACTAGTGAATACCTCACAACAACAATAAGCCTACGTTGCGCGTTCCCCGGCATATCCCGATCCTGTCAAATTCGGTGGCAAGCTTCGATCGCCCTCTGACCTTCGTAGCTATCTTATTAGTACAAGAATCAAGCTTTAGCAGAATCGGGATTGGTGGACTAATAAGACTGACCGTATGAACTACGTTTTAAGCACTTTGGAAGGCGAAGCACGCAAGCATATTGACCCTTATATTAACGAACTTGGAGAGTACGGTCCGGCTTTACAATCTGTTAACGATATCTTTACTACCTTGAGCAATACCTTTAGTAATCCCTATTCACGTAGTAATACCTTCAACAAGCTCTGCAAACTTTAACAAGACAACACAAGAACTAACGAGTTCCTTGCCAACTTCTTATCCCTCTGTATAGTATCAAACTCTCAAGGATACGAAGCTTGCACCCTCTTACAAAATGCTCTAGATTCTAGGGTCGCTGATCGCGTCTTGCAGAACCCTCTCTATAACGACAAACTCCCTCTTGCGAATTTAGCTACCCTTGTACGAGATGCCGACCATGTCTGCCGCCGCGTTTTTAGTGAGAATTTTCTTTATAAGAAGTCTGCTAGTAGTCCTCTACAACCTATTAGTCCTCCGCCTACTTCGGCTCCTGTTTCTGCGGCGGACTCTGGTTGTGATCCTATGGATTTGGACGCTCTAAAGATTAGTGGCAAGGTGGTTTGGACCAAGAAGGATATCGAAGACAAGAAGCGCGCGGTTACGTTAGAGGAGAAGAAGGCTCGGAAGGAATATCAAATAAAGCATAGCTTGTGCTTTTATTGTGATTCTCCTAACCACAACTTAAAGACTCCCTGTCCTAAGTTAGAGAAGGCTAAGGAGGCGAAAGCGAAGAAGGATAAGGCGGGAAAAGCATAGTCCCTAGCGATAGTCGCCGTCAGGGACGTAAAAGGAATAAGATATTAAGGCTCTCTTCACTCGAGGAAAGGCAAAAAAACGTTATAGAAGTCCCTTGTAAGGTAGTTTACAAGGATCTTAATAATACCGACAATCCATATACTACTTCTACTACTTATTGTATACTCGATTCTGGTACTTCAGCTCAACACTTTATCGATTCCGCCTACGCGCAACGAAATAGATTTGTTTTAGAACTACTCGCTCGACCACGAAGTCTTCGCATTATAGACGGACGGCCTTCTATTGCGGGTGCTGTTACACATACTGTTACTTTAGATTTGATTATTGGTAAGCATATCGAACGTCAGCAACGGTTTTACGTTACTACGCTAGTATCCCACGATATTATTCTGGGACAACCATGGCTAGCTCTTCATAACCCGAACGTGGACTGGACAGGACGAGTTATCGACTTTTGCTCTAGATTTTGCAAGGCCTACTGTATACTACAGCGCCTAGATACTGTACAAGTTACTTGTGTAAGGGAAGAGGTGCGAACACCACTGCCGCGGAAAGTAGGCGCTGCCGCTTTCTATAAGCTCGCGAAGACTTATGGAGTCGAGGTGTTCTCTCTGTCTCTCTTTAAAATTGACCAGCATTTGGAGAGATCTAGGATAGATTTAGTCGACTCTTTAGTTGAGGGATCTCGTTAGATTCGTCTAGACGACAGCTTAGATAGCCCTTAGCGGATAGAGCGTATTTTGAAAGAGGAGGAGTCTTTTTCTCCCTTGCCTGATTTGACTATCCCTAGAACTCGACAACAGAGAGCCTCGGAGCTCTATTTGCGTGGCGTATTAATGGAAGACGTGGAAATCGCTTTACGACCAAAATCGACGGTTGATCCTGCTTCTCTTTTGCCTTAACACTACCACCGTCACCTACCACTTTTTAACAGAGACGTAGCTAATATCCTGCCACCGTATCGGGATTGCGATCTCCATATTGAATTAAAGCCAGACAAGACCCCGCCTTACAGCAAGTTATATAACATGTCTAAACCAGAACTTCTTGTTTTAAGAAAGTATCTCAAGGAACAGTTAGACAAGGGCTTTATTCGTACAAGCAATTCTCCCGCCGCATCACTAGTTTTATTTACAAAGAAGCCTAGCGGCGGTCTCCGCTTTTGCGTGGATTATCGACTTTTGAATAACATTACAATTAAGAATCGGTATCCTATTCCACTAATCCAGGAGACTCTTCAGCGCCTAAGCAAAGCTCGATACTTTACGAAGCTTGATATGATTGCTGTATTCAATCGTATTAGGATGAAAGAGGGAGACGAATAGCTTACTGCCTTTAACACTCGATATGGCTTATTCGAATCCCTTGTTGTGCCCTTCGGTCTCACTAACGCACCTACTACTTTTCAGGCTCGGATCAACGAAGTCCTCCGTCCATTTTTGGACATGTTTTACACTGCTTTTCTAGACGATATACTAGTCTATTCTAATGACCTGGAATCTCACCGCGAGCACGTCTATTAAGTACTAGATGCTCTATAATCAGCCGGCCTACATTTGGATATAAAGAAGTGTGATTTTGAAGTCCAGGAAGTCAAGTATCTTAGTATAATAATTAACACCGACGGCGTACGGATGGATCCAGAGAAAGTCTCTACAGTTGTTAATTGGCAGACGCCATCTAATCTTAAGGACTTATAAGCTTTTCTAGGGTTTTCGAACTTTTACCGTCGCTTTATTAAGGACTTTTCGCATACTGTTAAGCCCCTTAATTTTCTCTCTAGGCAGGGAGTGTCTTGGTCCTGGGATTCGGATTGCGAGCATGCGTTCCAGACGCTTAAGCGAGCCTTTATTTCAGCCCCTGTTCTTCGACACTTTGATCACACTAAAGAAGTAGTATTGGAATACGATTCTTCGGACTTTGTATCTGCAGCGATACTCTCTCAGTATTTTGATAGTGTTTTACATCCTGTAGCGTTTATGTCTAGGGTATTTGACCCCGCTGAGTACAATTATAAGATCTACGATAAGGAGCTTCTTACAATTGTACGAGCCTTTGAATCCTAGCGAGCTGAGCTAGCCAGCGTCGAATACCCTATTTCCGTTGTTACAGACCACCAGAATCTCAAGTACTTTATAACTACCAAGCACCTTACTCGTCGCCAAGTACGTTAGAGCGAGTTCCTGTCCTCCTTTGACTTTGTTATTAAAGTAGCCCCTGCAAAAGACCTCGTCAAGCCCGACTCTTTGACTCGACGCTCCCAGGATTTACCCCAAGATTCGGACGATCCCCGCTTAAAATACCAGGACCAGGCCCTACTTAAGGGTCACAATTTAGACCCGGCCTTACGATTGTCGCCTATACTACTAGAGGAGGCTGCCGAATCTGACGACCAGAAGATTACCCGTATACTTAAGGAGGGCT
>UNPT01000370.1:0-51519 GCA_900536445.1 Hymenoscyphus occultus | reverse complement strand
CTTACTCGTTTTCGTGGGTCTTTAGTTTAGAGTACTGGCTTACTCGTTGTCGTAGGTCTTTAGTTCAGAGTACTAGCTTACTCGTTTTCGTGGGTCTTTAGTTCAGAGTACTAGCTTACTCGTTTTCGTGTGTCTTTAGTTTAGAGTACTAGCTTACTCGTTTTCGTGGGTCTTTAGTTTAGAGTACTGGCTTACTCGTTGTCGTAGGTCTTTAGTTCAGAGTACTAGCTTACTCATTTTCGTGGGTCTTTAGTTCAGAGTACTAGCTTACTCGTTTTCTTGGGTCTTTAGTTTAGAGTACTAGCTCACTCGTTGTCGTATATTCCCGAGTCTTATAAAGATATAGGAAGAGCTTATTCTAATGTCACGGGTTATATACAAAGTGTACAGTATAAGTAAAAGGTAATATATTTCTAAAGAGAATAAGATAAAGAGAGAAGAGAAGAGAAGAGAAGAGAAGGCTCTTCGTACTAGTGAAGTCTCTAATGCCTGGTCAGAGCTTCTTGCTCTAACCGTTGACGATATAGCGGTAAGGTACAAAAAGAGGGGAAGGCACGTGCGTGTGCACAGCTACTCCATAGCCGTGCTTTATCCTGGGTACTAACCCATTACAATACCCCCCTTAAAACAACCTTCTCCTGAACCCTTCATCTGACTAAAATCCCTCTATAAATTTATGATCAATCTAAAAGAATGATTACTTTTTATTTTTTATTATTACAAGTATACTGATATAAATATCTAACTTATACTAGAACAGACCCTGGGGCACGATAAAAACGTTAGCGCCACGATAATTATCGTATCGTAAATAAGTTCGGCATCTGGAATTCCTTTCTATTCTAGAGGGGTATCTAGAATAATTCTATTCCTTTTAATAAACTAATAGAATTATTCTATTCTAGACCCCCTTGTTCTATAGAATTAACTAGAATTCTAGCTAGAAAGTATTATATAACCTTGGAAAATGTACTCCCTACTCTATCGACTAATAGGAAGTCTCTAGGGCCCTATTTATATTAAGTAGTTAGATAGCAAGTTATATTACGTGAATGGCCCCCTAAATGTCTCCGGGCTACCTTCTATAGGGTACGAGTATTGTAAATACTTCTAGATTAAAAGGAACTTATTAGGTACTATTATATCTTCCTCCCTCTAGGGTTATATAGCTCCTATAATGACGTATTTTAACTAGTCTAGAATTCTATAGATTCTATATTCTATTCTAGAGCCTACTAATAGAAGGACATAACATACATCTTTTTTCACGAATCAGATTTTTTGTTCTAAACGACCTAGTTACTTCTATTATAGACTATACTTAAGATTCCCTTTTGAGGGAATGTACTCTCGCGGGCCCCCCCCTCTCCTACCCCCCTAATAAGGGGTGGTAAGGGAAAGGCCGACCGCCCCCTTCCCCCCCTCCCAAGCATCTAGGCATAGTTTGTCTCAGGCACCTCTAAGGCGCTTGAGAGGAGTAAAGTTGGACAGCTGTTTTTCGGTGGGACTGTAGAAGCAGTTGATACCTACCTAAATTTAGCCCTCGACAGCGCTCCGGCGGACATCCTCCCCTCTCTTCGCTCTCTCTGTATACAAATCGGGACGCTCTGCCTCGAATTCTAACTTGCCTACACCACTGGGGCCCCTCCCCTACTAGGACAACACCCCCGACCTCCTACCCCCCCTCACCTAAACGCCACCGAAGAAGACTCCCTCCCTTCTCCCCCTCTGGCTCCCCCTGAAAAATCCTTATACGCTCGGACCCTCTTAGCCTTAGTAGCCGCCAAGCCAGCCTTGTCTGCCCCCGCCCTACAAAGTAGCCTAGCTAGGCCCTCGCCTACCCCTCCCTCGGCTACGCGAGAAGTAAATAAAGGACCTCGAAAGAAGGAGGACCTACGTCTCTTTATCCGGCTCGCTTTAGACTCCCCTAGCAGGAAGCTCTCTAGCTATACTGTCTACTCTGCTCTTCGGGAGCCCCGGATTAGGTGTAAAGACCTTGTCCGTGGTGTTCTACCGGTTACCTCTAGCTTTGCTATTACTACTACTAGTAGTAGCGCTCTACAAACCCTTCTTACAGCAAAGAAGGCTAATATCCAAACCCTCTTCGGCGCCGCTAGAATTAAACAGTCTACTAGCTAGGTCCCTTTTCGCTTCTCCTGTATCCCTCGCGCTATTGAATCAGTTACTATTAATGAGCGCGGTGGGATAACTACTACTCTCCGGCCTACAACAGAAGAGGATATCGTTACTACTATAGGAGAGACACTTTCGATTACCCCGACTAGGACAATTATAACTATCTAATCTCTTACTAACAATAACCCGTATACGACCTAGACTGTTTTCTTTAAGGAATCTGAAGCCGCCAACGTCTCCTCCGGGGAGACCTACCTACTAGGGAGGAGAGTCTATTATAGGCCCCTCCCTAAGAAGTATAAGAGTATCTAGTATTCTAGATACTAGGACTAGTATAACGCAAGGGTTTATAGGAAGAAAGAGCGCTGCCGGATCCACGGTAGCACCGACCACCCTAAGGATAAACACCCAAGGTGTATCACATATACGTAATACAAGGCTAAATGCCTTTACTGCCAAGGTCCGCACCCAGCAGACTTTATTAAGTGTTAGCTTCGCCCAACGTCTCCGACTCCCCCTTCAGTAGAGAATAAGCGAGCTATTATACAAGCCTGTAATAAGATGCGAATACGTAGCGAGGAAGACTCTCCTTGCTAGCTCGCTAATATAGATATGGGAAATCTAACAACCCCTATCGCCCCTAACCCCCGAACCGAATCCGTAGCTCCCGAGAGACCTACTACTTGTGAACGTGTGGAGTGAACCACTGCTTACTGTAATGAATACTGAGTCAAACCGAACACTGCTATAAAGAGCGAACAACTAAGTAAGGAGAGAAGAGAGTTCCAGAGGAACAAGAGCTGATATACATAATGCCAGCGGCACGCACGTGCCGTGCTACACGTAATCTGACCCTAGTTCCTCTAATCACGTAATCTGACCCTAGTTCCTCCAACTCCGTGACACTACTCCTGCCGACAACCCCCCCTCGCCTACCCTATAATGAGTAGACAACAAGGGAAATATAGAAGCCGTAGCCTTTTAGTAGTACAGATTAACGTAAACCGCTTAGCCGATAACTAGGAGTATGTTCTAATCGCCGTATATGAATATAGGGTAGACCTTATTCTTATATAGGAGCCCTATATCTTTAAATCCCGACTAGATAGACAGATTACTAGACGACATCTAAACTACGAATGCCTAGCTCCTATTTAGGACTGGAATAACGGGGTCCCCCGGACTCTTACCTTTGTTCGTAAAGGAGCCGGCCTTCTAGTTAATCAGCTCCCTCCCTCGAGGTCTCTAAGCCGGGATCTTATATATCTAGAGATCACTTCTCTTTAGGGTCTCTCTCTAGGGATTCTGAACACTTATAACGCCCCTCCCGGCTCCGAAGAAGCTAGAGAGGCTCTCTCGCTTATTCTAGGATCCCGGAGCGTATATATAAAGAACCTCCTTATAGCCGGAGACTTTAATCTGAAAAGCGAACTTTGGCAGCCTGACTATCGAGGGTTCGAGTGCCCGTAAGTCTCTCTACTAACTCCTTGGCTTGAGAACAAAGGGCTATAACTCCTAACCCCCCCTAGTACGTAAACCTATGATCGGGGAAACACCCTTGACCTAGCCTTCTGTTCTAGCGGGCTCTTCCAGAAAGGGCTTCTACTAAAGTAGACTTACACTTTGAATACGAATCAGACCATCGTCCGTTACTTACCCGAATCCCCTGGCTTGGTGGTCAAGTTATTAAAGACCCTCCGCTACGGTTGAGCTTACTCGACCCAGAGGTATTTATAGCAGCGCTAGAAACGCGCCTTGACTAGGACTAGCTCTACGAAGTCTTAGAGACTCCTACTCTAAAAGAACTTGATTCTCTCGCTTATTATATTACAAATGCTTTACAAGGGGCCTACCGTAGTAGTACGAAGCGAGGCCTTGGTCACGGCTGTGGGCACCCTTGGTAGAGTACTAAGTGCCGAGCTCTTACCTCCTAAATCCGAGCCTCGCGTAGAATAGGGCGTTACTCAACTATCCTAGCCTTACGTAAGAAGCTTAGGAAGGAGATAAGAAGAGCTAAGGCCAGCTATTTCCGGAATCTGATCGATAAAGCTATAGAGACAAAGGACGTCTTTAAGATCTGTAAATAGTACTAAAGTATTAGGGTCTATAAATCTCCCCCTCTTAAAGACTCTACTAGACAAATAGGGTATACTATAGAGGAGAAGTAGAGGATCTTAGTATAGGAACTCCTTACAAACAAGGCCGAAGTTGGGGATATCCCTAACGACACTCCTATAGTTCTGTCCCGAGCCCTTCCCTAGGCTACAATCTCGCTTTAGGAAGTTAAAGACTCGATCCTCGGAAAAGCTTCTACCGCCCTAGGGCGAGACGAGCTCGTAACAGGGATCCTTAGGATTGCCTGGCCTCGAATTCAACACCTAGTCTTTCTTCTCTACAGAGGCTGTACTTACATAGGCTACTACCCAAAGTGCTTCCGGTCCGCGATAGTAGCTATTATTCCTAAGCTAAATAAGAAGGACAAATCCTCCCCTAGAGCCTACTGGCCTATCTCTCTTCTTTCGGTTCTTGGAAAAGGATTAAGAAAGGCTCCTAGCTAAGAGAGCCTCCTAGATCGGGATTAAGAGCCAAATTCTAGGGCCTAACTAGTTCGGCGCTCTCCCTCTCCGCGCGGCGACAGACCTTACGCCTATCTTACCCACGATATAGAGAAAGCACTTAGTAACAAATTAGAGGCCTCCCTTCTAACGCTTAATATAAAAGGGGCTTTTGACGCGGTCCTCCCAGGAAGACTAATCAAGAGACTTCGGGAGCAAGGCTAGCCCTCTAGCTTTATATCCTGGGTTACTTCCTTCCTTTCTAGGCGCTCGGTTTAAATTAAGCTCGACGGAGAATTAGGGGCTAATACCCTGCTCAAGTGTAGTCTACCTCAAGGATCGCCTATCTCGCCTATCCTCTTTATACTATATATCTAGCCTCTATTCTCCCCTGACCTTGGGGCCCTCTTAGTCCTCCGGCGATTCGGCTACGCGGACGACGTAGCTCTACTCGCTATTAGCACTAAGAAAGATAAGAACGTTTTAATCCTTGCTAAGTAAGTCTCCTGCCTACTACAATGGGGTATAGACGAAGGGATTACCTTTGACAGTAACAAATCCGAACTTATCTACTTCTCTCGGAAAAGAAAACAAAAAGGGAGAGGCATTAGGTAACCTCCTCCTATAATAGTAGGATCAAAGGCTATCTTTCCGACTAAGGAGCTCCGATAGCTCAGGGTTTTCTTTAACCCTAGACTCTCCTTTCTTAGACATGTTAAGCGAATAGCTAATAAAGCTACTATAGTAGTACAAGCTCTAAAAAGCACTACGAACACTATCCGAGGCTCAAGCCCTTGCCTTCTTAAATAGGCAGTTGTAGCTTGCGTACTCTCTATTATCTACTTCGGCTTCGAGACGTGGTTTCTAGGAAAAACGCGGGCTAGTAGGAGCAAAGTAGTCGGGACTAGGATTAGGTCTCACCTTAATATACTCTAGCGTGTCGTGAACAAATGTACCAGGGTTATTCTCCCTGTATATAAGACAACCCCTGTCCTAGTCCTCCTAAAAGAAGCTGGGCTCCTAGCACCTAACATTACGCTTTAATAACGTAGCGAGGCTCTAGCGGCGAGGGCTCGCCGGCTTAATTCCTCTTACCCTCTTCGTCGATTCCTAGAGGATCCGTGCCTTAAGTCTAGGCTATCCTACAGGATATAGAGGACTCTCCTAGACTCTGAGTTTATAGATCTAATATAGGACCCGCCGTGGCTCCGAGGTTTTGACCGCGAGGCGCGCCTAGTAGAAGTAGGAGGCCCAACTCCTAGGGGAAACAAGGATAAATATAAGAAGCGCTTTCTATCTTTTCTTAGCAAGATCCCCCCCTTAGACCTCGTTGTCTATACTAACGGATCCAGGCTAGAAGACAGTAGTACAGGGGGTAGGGTCTGCCTTACTAGAGATAGTCTAGTTACTAATACTAAGTCCTTTCCCTTTGGGAAACGCTAGAGATCTTCGACGCCGAAGCCCGTGCTGCCCTTCTCGGCCTTAAACAAGCTATAAACTCCCTATTCTGGCCTATAGCACAGAGATACTAGTTATGCCTCGACAACCTAGAGGCTACGTTATAGCTAACCCATCGTTCGGTGGGAACCTCGCAAGGGGTCTTTAATAGAGTCTACTCCCTAGCTATAACCTACCCTAGAAAGGTAGCTATCCGCTAGTGCCCTAGCTATATAGGGATTCTCGGGAACGAGATAGTAGACAAGGCCGCCGGAATTGCTGCTCGAACTATAATAGAACCCCCCTTCCTTCTCTGTACTACCTCCCTTAAGAGAAATATAAAGAACGCGAGCACCGGTCTAGCTAACGACCTCTAGGAGTCGACGCTCCCTCACTCCTACGGCCTCCTAGGTCTCTCGGCGTAGGCCCCGAAGCCTTGCTCGCTTAAACTCTCTAGAGAAGTGCACGGCCGTCTTATAGCTACCCGGACAGGACACGGCGACTTTACTACCTACCATGTTCGCTTATTCTACTTTAATACTCTACTAGAGGCTAGTAACTACTATTGCGGGAGAGAGAAGTCTTATTTTCATATTCTCTATTACCGAAAAGTAAGACAAAAGGTCCCTAAGATTATCGAGAGGGCTAAGAAGGACCCTTGCCGCCTCTTCGGGCCCTCTTCCGAGAGGCTTTTCCGAGAACTCTTCTACAAATCGAACTTCTACTCTAAGATCTGCCCTAATAGGCCGGTCTCGTAATAACCTATATCTATTTCCTTTGTCTCTTCTTTAACACTTCCTGTTTCTATATAGGAGTTTGCTCAGACGTGGACTCTCTCCTTAACCTAATTTGTACGGAATAGTCTACTGTTCCAAATCCCTTGACCTCTAGGGCACCCCCCTAGCGTCCTTTGCCCTGCTTAGGGATGTTTAGAACCTAGTTACATTTAGCTAGCTGTATTCGCCGGACGTTAAATAAATTTAAATTAAATTAAATACTAATAGAAGGAATCTTTCTATTTTATATAAGCTCTAGAAGGATTCTAGATAGAATAGAATCCATGGAATTCTATGGAACTCGTTCCTTTTGCCGATCGCAGGTAAATATATAAACGATAGGAGACGATATCCTCTTTCTGACGAGCTGCATCCGATAGAATATCGATTACAGTATCGGCTAGAAGCAAAAAAACCCCCTTTTTTAAAAAGCAAAAGCAAAAAGGTAAAAAGCAAGGGATTACAATCATATCTTGTTACTATAGGTGATTCAAGTATTCAAGTAGTTCAAGTAGTTCAACATTCAACATTCCTATATACAAAGGAGTAGATCATAGATACACTACAGACAATACAGATAGTATGTATGTATCCGATCCAATCCACCTCGCCTTACCACCCCTCTTCCCTCTTCCCTCTTCCCTCTCCCCTCTCCCACTCATCTGTTTGTTTATATCTTTCTACTTTCATCCCATACCCTCCCCTTCCCATGCCCTCTCATCCTCTCTCCTCCCATCCCCCCTGTCCCATCTAAGCGAAGAACGCCCAACTACTCCCCTTCCCTTGATACTCCAATCCATCCCATCTTCAGAACAACAACAACAACAACAAAAAGAAAAAGAAAAAGAAGAAAAAAACGCCAATATCCGTGCATGCATGTGCCAAAAAAAAAGAAATCCCAATCTGCCTTGCCTTGCCTTGGTATCAATGAAGTAGAAGAAGAAGAAGAAGTAAAAGAAACGAACCGCCTATGCTGGCAACACGATACAATGCATATAATCAATCTCATCAACACAAAGAAAAAAAGGTATGGGGTATGTCTCATATAATGCTAAAAACAATAGCTAAAGTAAAGAAGGTAGGCAAAGGGTATCAATACTGCCCCCTACGAAGGCGCAGCAGTCTTCGAATGAAGATGAAAATGCTTCTTATAAACCTGCTCCGGAGAACTCGGTTCCGTCTTGAATCGTCTCGCAGAGGACATGACAATCCCCATATTCGCATTAGCCTGTACAGACCCCCTCCTCGACGAATAGGGCGAGGTGGCAAGAACCCGATCCGTGCTCGAGGTCACGGGCTGAGTATTTGAAAAAAAATCTAGATCTTCGGATTCTACCAGGAAGCGGTGTTTGTTCCCGTACAGATCGAATTCTTTGCTTTCGATTTCGAGTTCGGGCGTGCTGTCATCGGTGTGTGAATCGATGTCTGCGTCGGAGCTGGGGGGTGAATAGGCGGTCTCGGTTGCGGATGAGAAGTCGGTGATTAAATCGGGAGCTTTGAGAGGTGTGAAGAGAGTGAAGGGGTCGATCTCGCGAGCTTGTGGTTTGGTAGTGCGAGAGCCGAGGGTAGCGAGTGGGGGTAAATATCTCCTAGGAATATTCCAGTAGGAATTCGAGGTTCGAAGTTGCGGTTTGGAGTGGTTTTTCCTTGCCGTTCGATCCCCATCTATGCCTAATGTTTGCATATCACTACCACTATCTCGTCTCTTCTTCTCAAGTTTGCCACTGGAGTATGATAAACTTCCAGTAGTCATTCTCCGAAGGTCAACTTGACTGGGACTAAACACCACTCGTGCACGTAATTTACGAACAGCAGCATCCAATTCCAACTCCACCGCACAATGATTTCGAATCATGCTTAGTTTTGGCCAGGTTGCTCGCTCGCCACTTAGACAAGCTGCCAACATGAATTCCGTAGTTGGATTCTTTAGCATTCGTGGGAAATCCTTGTATTCAATCTGCGGTAGAATGGTGATATCCCCCGAATATTTCTGACTCAAGATTGATCGAGCTTTCGTGACCAGATTGGGAAAGACACCCATCTCAGCAAGTACATGCATACGGTGTAAAGCCTCATCTTTGGCAAGATTGGTGAGGGTATATACCCACCCTGGTCCAGAAGTATTGGCTTGCGCGTCTTTGGTGATACTCTCGTCATCCTTGATGAGAAACGGGACCACATGTGGATTGACCTGTGAGACAATGAAGTGATTCACGTTGAACATTTCAGCCAATCTAGTCATTGGTAAATCATTATCAACACTTCCATCAATCCAATGCTGCGGTGTTGGATTCCAAGGAGTATGTTCACCAGTCGCTGGATTTTTGACCAAAAGTTGAGCAGCAGAAAACACCAAAGGAACTGAGCATGACGCAGCAACCGCAGACCAAATCATCACATTGGGTGCTGTGACATAATTCAACAGTCGAGGCAATTCATATACCGAGGCTGAGGAAACACAAATGTTCAAGATCCTCCTTGTACGATTGTATGCTTCCTGAAAAGTCATGTCCCCAAGTAGTTCTTGCATCACTCGAGTGAGATGCTTGATCTCGATCCAGGATCCTTCGGTAAGTAGCCGTCGCACTCGTTCCAATATGGTATCTTCTCTCCCATCCTCTTCAAATACTGCAAGATCACCATGTGGAAAGCTTTGCAAGACCTCGGGTATCTCCTCATCAATTCTTGTACACAGCACAGCGCAAACAATACTCCCAGCCGAGGCACCAGAAATGATGCGCGGTAATAAGTTGGACTCAAAGAGTGCCTTGAGAACTCCAACATGATTCATGCCAAAGGTAGCACCTCCACTAAGCAGTAATGCACTTCTGCCGAATGCTTGTCTGGCATAGACCACCTGCTCCAGTATATCCTTCGTTTCCAGTCCATCTGGTAGTTTATGTTTGCTAATTTCCACCATCTTTCGAATGGTATCGACGGTGGAATCGATATACCGTTCGATCAAATTCTTGGTTCCAATATGAGAGTGCTTGTACAGACGAATGCTTCCCATACCACCCAAATCTCTCGACAAAGCCGTTCGTACCAAGTACATCATCAACTTGATATCGCAGTTTATCCTAGCTTCGTCCAGTTGCTTCAGCCGTGTCTCAATGAGAACCGCATCGAATTCGGAAGAGGTCGAGTCCATCTTCCAAGCTTCGTTGTCCTCCAAGATATCCAGCTCCTTGGCCGCACGCTGCCATTTCTCCATGCTATCGGCATTCTTCATCCGCAGAGCCAAAATCTGGCGCATCTCCTGTTTCTTTCTCTCCGCTATCCTCTCCTCTTCTGTGGTTCCATCATAAAAGCCGGATACGGTATGATTGACCAAGTTGATGCTGCCCCTTAACGCTTTTGCCGCCGGTGTCAAAAGACCCCAAGTCTGATTTGACAAAGACTTTTGTCGTTGGAAGGAGGCATCGTCGCTGGGCAGATATCCCCGGATTGGAGCGGAAGAGGGGAGCAGCTTTTGGTGTTTGCTATCGTCGATACATAGTGTGGCTGGCTTCTGAAGGTATTCTAACAGAACCATCTTTTCTTGCGCCGGCCTCCATGGAAGGGGGGGTTGCAGGTATTCGAATTCGTGATCGTGTAGGTGAAAGGGAGTATGTCGAGGAAGTCGGAATTAAAAATATGTATGCATCGTCGTGGGTGGTTGTAGGGAGAAGTGAATAGGAGGTGTTGAGAAGTGTTGAGAGGCTGGTCGGTGTCGGTCGGTGGTATTGTATGATGACGGTGAGGGAGCAGGATTGGATGGGATGAGATGTCGAGGGTGTGATGGGCAGGGGAGGCCGGGAAATTGAATGCTTACCGATTTCAGCGCGCGCAGACGCCGACCGGGTTCAATTTACAGGGCAACGGCAACGGCAGCGCGCAGAATCCGGGGGTGCACGCGGGGAGAGAACTTTACTGTAGCGAAGTTCCAGGTTTCAAGGTTTGGCATTGGCGGGGTGTCACGAGGGGCTCTATAACTGCAGGTGCAGTGTAGGCCGGAGGTGTTCAGGTCTGCTCTGCACATTCACCACTATCAATTCTCTCACTTCCCCTCTTCTCACCTATTTCTGCTGGCCAGTGAGGCCCAGAGAAGTGGTACTGGCAATGGCGATGGTCACGATGGTCACCGAGTATGGAGTACTCGTAGGCGTGACACTACTGCTAGTCGGCCGGCGCTCTTTGTCTCGCAACATCCTTTGTCACAACGGACGAACCAAGACGGCCGCCCGGCCGCCCGGCTGCCCGACTACCCCACGATTGGCTGTATCCACAGTGTATCTATGGGGGACGTGGAGGTCTACAGACCCTAACTGGAGTTGGTATGGGGAAGTCTCGGGGGTGTACAGCACTGTAACTGGCGTAACTGGTGCTGGTGTCACGGTGTCACCGAGTCCCATGACTCGATCTGAATCGGAGTGCCACTCGTGCAACTCAAGGCATTGTCTTACAGTGTGGCCACTATTCAGTGTGACCCCCAAGACGACTGCCGAGTGGGTACTGGTACTGCACAGGACAGGTAACCTTCAAGTTATGACGGTGAGTGTCTACGCACCCCACAAAGATAGACCGAAGAACCTCCTCTTTGGTACCTGAGCTGGCTAATCGACCGAGTATGAGTGGCTGCGGAGGCGAGTGCGCGTGGGCAGAGCGGAGGATTGTCCGGAGAATCACCATCTGCGGGGGAAAAGTATAGATTAGGTACGACGGGAGGACTCGTGGGTAGGGTTGATACCACCATTGGCACGTAATGTGCTCTCTTTTTTTTCTCTCACCTGATATCGATCATCTCAATCTCAACCCTTTTCTTTTCTCTGTCATCTGCATCAGATCAAATCCAAGAAACACGATCAAGTACAAGTACCAAGTACTCCCACAACACACCGCTGTGTAATACAAATACTCGTCCCTCATTATGTCCAGTACCACTCCTCCCCCAGGTGGCACCATCCTTAGTCCCTCCCTCCACCGCCATCTCACAAGTCCACCCAATCGCCATCACACTCATCACACTCCCACATCACCACGCAACAAATCCACAGCGGCCCCTCTCCTTCCTGCAAGCCCGTAAAGCCACCTACTATCTCCACACTCCCTCATCCTTCCTTAGCGAGTTCTGTTCTGCAAAGAAGTTGCACCTTTACTCTTTCATGTGAAAATGAGATATAATAAGAGGGACAGGCTATCATTAGCTTCATGTCTGTGTGGCTTGCTTGAGACATGCATCTTCCTCCCACCCGAAGAGGACCCGGACCTTTTCCAAATTTAGAGCCTGGTTGTTTTGCGTAAGTTGGGACTGTGGCATGTGAAGATGAATGTCCTTAGAGAGGGATCACTAATCACTATCTAAGATTTAATCTGAGTTTGATGGTGGTTTTAGAGAGCTCGTCAGAGCTTGATAATAATGAATGTCCTGAGGAATTACTATCTAGGGTTTAATCTGAGTTTGATGCTTGTTTTGGAGGGGTTGATAAGAGGGGAAGGTGGGATGCTTGATTCGATTTGTTTTTCATCATACAGTACTTACTTAATCGAACTTCTTGATGGGAAATGTCATTTTGCCGGCTCTGTTGCGGACATGCTCCTAACTTCGCAAGGCTCTTGAAACATTCGTTTCCTTTCCTTGCGACTTGTAATGGTTAAGATTTCAGTCATGTCTACTCTTTATCTATTCTTAAAAAACTCCACCACCATATATATTGAAAATAGCAGAACGCAAACTCTTTTATGTAAGATCCCACACTACTTCTTAACAAATAAATCAACTTAGTATATAAAAACATAGTATCTATTCTAAACCCCGACATAAGTTTTAGTATACTTCTTACTATATTAAACTCCACTTAGTACTTAGTACTTAGAACTAATATCGTAACTAGTAATAGAATCTTCTTTTAAAGCGTTATAGTACGACTATATGAAAATATATCTCTTATCGTATTACTACTATTCTAATATAATAGATTTATATTTAGGATATTACTATACCTCCTAGAAATCCATAATATATCTCCGGTATTTAAATGGTATTAGCTCTTATACTATTGAACCAGGAAGTTGGTCAATATACTGGATAGACTAGAGTAATAGGTAGTCCCTAGTTATAGCCTAAAGATATTAGGAAAATAAAGTTAAATAAAAGCATTCATCCTCTTAAGAGAGAGAACAAAAATAAACACCTAGCCCCTAAAAAATCCACCACCTCTATCGTCCTCCCCTACGAAAAAGAAATAACAATTCAAAACACAATCCCTCTACACTACAGTTCCTAAGAAACAACCCCATTCCAATCCCACATAAACTCACTTTCCATCCTACAGTATAACCATCCCACAAACCCACCCGCAAAAAATGTGTCACAAAAGCATCCACCTCTATAACTGCCACCACACCAATTCTTCCCAATGGAAGACCTGCACCACGACCCTCTGTCACGGAAAAGACGAGTACCGTGTTCGCTCACCAAAACGCTGTCATTCATGTGTCGCCTTAGAAGCTACCACAGCTCCAGCTCCAAAGGCTTCCACAGTTATAGAAAATGCCGATCGAGCTCGGAGCAAGACTTGCTCCGACGCTGGAGATATCCCTCTAACCTCAATGATTAGTGAGGATACGAGGGCTTTGAAGAGGAAGCTTATGTTACTCGCTAGGATAAGGGACGGGGGTAAGAACACGCACGCTGAAGACGAGAGTAGTGAGGGTAGCGAAGGAGAGAGTGAGCGTGCGAAGTCGAAGTCGAAGTCTTTGGTGAGTAGATTCATGCCGAGATGTGGGAGGAGTAGGGGAGATAAGGGTAGTGGTGGGTGTTGTGTTACTTTAGATGGGAAGAGGTGAGTGGATTTATTTTATGAGTTGTTTACTGGGAGTTTCTTGTTTTGGGTTAGATACTTACTTACCTGAGCGATGTACGAGAGATGAAGGTACCCTTTTTCATTGGAGCTATGTGAATTGCTTTGCGGCTTTGCCTCCTTTGTTTTATACTTGTCTTTTTTGCACGGCTTCTTTACTTGTTTTGTTTTGTTTGACTTTCTTGATATGTCAAAATCGAACTTTACAAATTACTTGTCTTTTTAGTCTTCTCGATATCTGTTTTGTTTCATTTTACTTTCACAATATGTTGAAACCCTCCTACCTTGAGGAAATTCTTCTTAGTAATTTAACACTCTGTTTCCCTAACCTTTTCGAAGACCCGACCACGACCCTATGTAAGTATAAAATGTAAAGATAAAGTACGAAGTGAAAAGACGTCAAAACAACCTTAGAGTAATATTTAGAACATTAGAAATAAGTCAGTTAGTATAAGTAACAGATGTATTTAGGCTATAGAGTTAAGAGTGGTTATGAATTTAGAAAAGATATTTTAACGGTAATCGACAAAAATACCACCTAATTAATTAATAACGACAAAAATGCCACCTAATTAATCTTTTGGCGACAAAAATGCCACCTATGTACTACGTCACTGGTTTACTAGTTAAAATGTTAGTAAAGTAATGTCTATATCATTAGTACTGTAGTAGTTTTGTTATAAAAATAAGAGTATTTTTATCGCGAAAAGTTAGCATTTTTATTAGTATAGAGGTTTTATTTCTTTATTAGATTTTATAAGTAAGATACCTAGAAAACAATAAATTATACAAATTAGCTAACTAGTTACTACTTCCTAATACTATATAGGCCTGTTCTTGTCGATTTTAGTAGTAGTTAAGCCTAGGACCGGGAGGTGTCACGAATCACGTGCTCACGTGATGCTTGTCATAATAAGAGGCGCAACCCTCGACAGGCACATCCAGGTTTCTTATAGCAAATAGGGATCGTTTGGGATAGCAAAGCGATCCAAGGATTTCCATTGGTTATTGTCACGTGACCAACGGTCGCTAGACGGGGCGACCAGTCTAGCAGTCTAGCAGCGACAGCAAGACCGGGCTAGCAGGCTAGCACACGAGTATGAAGGTTCTATATAAGACTGGCACGTCTGCCATTAGATAGGAGCTTCGTGCTTAACTTATTTATTAATCTTATTATATTTGTTTGACATCTTTAATACAAGTAACGAGTTCACTTCTAAGTGAACAACCCGATAGTCTTCTTCTTATCATAGTATACTAACCAGCGAACACCCAGCTAAGTTTAGTTAGCCAGTTTGAGTATTCGTTACAGGAGGGTTTACGTCTAAATCCTAGTTAGTTTATAAGCCTTAATTACTTCCTTCTAAATAACATCTTCGATTCCTTGCCCCCGAGCCTCAACTACGTTATCCTAGCCTTCTTGTTATTAAGCCTTATCGACTAGCTTGTATATCTTTAACTTCGTAGCCTCTACTAGAGGGTAGGCGATAGTACGGGGTGCTCTCTTTACGTGGCATATTATACCCGCTTTAAGGCTGTTAATATACAAAGGACTATTTACCTGAGTAGAGGGTACTTGAAATCAAGGAATCACGCTAGCAAGTAAGCTAGCATTTCACTATATGTTAGACTACTAGGACATCTAGAAAGTGGATATAAATACTACTGTTTTACAACAAAAATACTACCATTTCCGACAAATATGCCACTAGTTCTATGTTCATTAAATTTATATGTAAAACCTATATTAAAAAGATGAGTGGTATATAAGTGGTATTTTTGTCGTTTTTAATTAATTAGGTGGCATTTTTGTCGTTTACCGTTATATCTAAGTTATTTATCACGACTCAAGAGACGTTATGAGTTTTTTTATTATTCTCCATATACCTGACTTGAGAATAATACTACTTTTATAAAAGCCTTGTGTAAATATCTAAGGACTAGACTAATTAGTTACAATCAGAGTTTGAATTCATTATTACTACTATTTTTTTTTATAGTGAATGGCTTGTTCTAATCTTCTTCATGTTCGTAATCCTGTTTGGCGGTGGGACATTGCTTCGTCTCCACAATACTCGCTTGAATAGCGTCTTCGAGGAGCGCTTCATTGTCTAGCGGCTAGGAGGTAGGAGGTACCTACAAAGATTCTAGAAGCGAATTCTCATGCTGGTGGTCAAGCCACTGTCAGAGTCGATACACCTCTAAAGACAGGCGGGGATTCTTCTCGTATAAAGAGCAATGCCCACGTCTCTTACCCTCCATCTACAATACTCCAAATACAGAAGCTTATCCAGTACCTCAAAGAAACCCGAATCTCAAAGACCCGACAACAAAGCCCTCCACTCAGACAACACAATACAAATACAACAAAGCACACTACTCACTCCCACAACCAAGGCCGACTCCAAAGCAACCAATTCCCCCGACACCTCTCACACTTATCATTAATCCTCACCGCGTAACTCCGATAAATCGGGCATTTCTCGCGCTCGATGTCGAGGCCGGAGCGTAAATGGCAGTCTATGACGGAGACGGAAGTTGCGCCTCGGTGGGAGCAGCGGGTGTATTTTGCGAGGATTTTTTCACACATGGTTGGTTTTATGTTGGGGTTTGAGTGGGTGCTAGGTGGGATGTTAGTAAGGGGGTAGGTTGTTATATATGGAGGATTGGAAAGGCTGTTCTCGCGTGGACAGAGGATGGGATATAGAATTGTTCTTGGGTGTAGATAGAGGGGGTGCTTTTCTTTATTTGGGGAGGTTGGTGGTATATTTCTTGGAAGTGATTTGGTTTTGGATAGTAGTAGACCTTAGTAATATAATATCTTCTAATAATTTTGCACGATTCTTGCTCTATTTATACAAATACAGAATCTTTTGAAGCCGAATACCAACTAAGTTAATCAACCCAAAACCTGCTTCGATAGAAATATACCTATTCAACAACCAACAAGTACCATGTCTAGAAATCCATTTTATAATTAAAACCATACCAAAGTATCAAGTAGCAGAAGCAATATACGTTTCAAAAAAAATCTTAATTTCATCTCTTAAATTCTACAATTCTCTCTCTAGTACTTTCTCTTATAGTCGAGGATGCTAATACAAGTACGAGGCGTGGTCATTTCTCTTTATACACCTCTTTTATAATAATATTATTCTAAAAGCGTCGAAAAACTAAAATAGCTATATAAAGGGTTTGGAATAATTATTAAAGCTTACTTTCATTAGCCTACTTATACTAAAACAATTATTACTGCTCTCTCTTGTAACTATATGTAGGAGTTTCCCCGGAAGTGGGGTCTCTCTTTAAACTACCACTAGCAGATAGGCTTTCCTATTTGCGACCCCTGTAGCCTAGGGGGTATTTTCCCCCCTAGCGTCCTTTGTCCTGTCTAGGAATTACCTAGGAGCGAGCCTTTAGGTGTTAGTATCCGCCGGACGTTAAATAGAAATAAATAAATAGATAAATACTAAAACAATTGTTTTGATTGTACTAGAAGTTTAGTATAATAATATTTTATATAGTATATATAGAATAATAACTAGGTATTTTACTAGTTGAAACTACTATATTTAAGAAGAAGACTATGATCTTAGTTTCCGTCTTTTTAAATATAAATAACCTAAATTATAAATTCTCTACGAATGCTTTCATTGGTAGAATCCTTAGTCTTTTCTTTCTAATTATTACTTACGATTATTTACTAAGTGTATTTTTCATTTCTTTTATATCCGTCTACAAAAACCAAATACCACGAAAAAAAGAAAAAGAAATATGAACTCAGACAAGAATGAGAAATGGGATAAAAACATGGTTAGACGTAACATTACTAATATCAACGAATGGTGCAAAATCACATCATAACCAGGATCGTGCCCGTAAGTGGATACCCTACCGTACATATTGGTAATCTTCGGCTTTAACTTTCCTCTAGGGGCGAAACCCATCCATCCTTATCAGGTCCAACACCACTCACTCCCATCAACACATCAATATCAACATCAATATCAATATCACTACATTAAAACACCAAAATCATGGCAAGCCCTTCAGATCCAGATCCCGATTCAAACAACCCACACCTACCCCTAGATGAAGAGACGCCTCTCCTCGTCGAACAGAGAGCACAACATGAACCGGAGGTGTCCGGTGATACAGCGTCAGATTCGGAGCCGAAGCAGCCGAGATCGAGGAGCTGGTGGCTTTGGAGGGTGTTTTTGGGGGTTGTTGGGTGTTTGGTTCTTGCGTTGTTTGTTAAGGGGTGGGTGGATGCTGGGGGTGATGTTGATGTATGTTTGTTTCTATCTGTGTTCGAAATCTTGGGGAAAATGATTGGGATGGAATGAAATGGATGAATGAATGAATGATGAAAACTGACAAAATGGTTTGGGTCTATAGTTTGATTTGAAGAAAGCTCTTAAGCGGGCACTAGGAGGTGGATTGAGCGGTGCTGCAGCTATGGTCTTGCAAGTTTTGCTTTTGATGGTATGGATATTCTATTCTGTTTTGTCTTGATGTAGATGGGTTTATCATGTGAGGAAAGGACTAATTCATTATAGCCACTGAGAACTATCATGAACTATCAATACAGAAGAGGAGGAACATTCACGACTACAACCAAGACTTTATACCAAGAAGGTGGAATGAGACGGTACTACCAGGGAATCGGAGCAGCCCTTTTCCAAGGTACATACATATCTTATACTCACCCAACTTCCCTATTTCACAAATATAAAAATCTAACCTCATCCCCAGGACCACTTTCCCGCTTCGGAGACACAGCAGCCAACGCAGGAATCCTAGCTTTACTCCAATCAAACACCTATCTAAAAGACCTCCCCTCGCCAATAAAGACCATCTTCGCGGCTCTATGGTAAACCACCCCCCTTTCCCGCCCAAAGAAGAAATTTCCTCCATTCCATACAAAGACTAACCCATCACCACCTCAAAGCGCCGCAACCTTCCGCATGCTCCTCACACCAATCGACACCCTAAAAACCACCCTCCAAGTCCAAGGCGCGCCCGGAACCCGTCTCCTGCGCCAACGCATCCGGGTTAACGGGGTAGGGAGTCTATGGTGGGGAGCGATAGCTACAGCAGTCGCTACATTCGTCGGGTATTATCCCTGGTTCGGCACGGTTCGCTTCCATCAATCTCAAAAATAAACCATATCACACTGATATATAGTATCTTAGTACAACTTCCTCATAGCCTCCATCCCCGAACCACCAAAGCAGCAGCTCTTCCAGTGGCTTCTCCGTCTAGCATTCATCGGCTTCACCGCATCCGTCGTTTCGGATACGATTTCGAATTCCCTAAGGGTTGTGAAGACGTATCGGCAGGTTAACGATACGAAAGTCTCCTACAGTAATCCCCCGTTCCTCACATTCTCTCATTGTCGTCACTAACTGTTAGCAGTCGAAGCGGCGAGACTAGTGATTCTTCAAGATGGCATCACCGGCCTCCTAGGACGGGGTCTCAAAACTAGGATTTTGTGTAATGGACTCCAAGGCCTCCTTTTTTCGATCTTGTGGAAGATATTTTTGGATTTGTATGTTTGACTTGACGCCCTTGAAAATGGGTAATTTGGACTTATCGTGACTAACTTGTTATAGATGGGAGAAGAAGACGAGTTCATAGCTCTGGAAAAGAAAGCTAGGTTTTCATCACGTCACCGATATCATCTTTTGGATTCGCTCCAGTAGAACACCCACCTCGCTCGTGTTTTTGAATTGGATATTCTAGACCAACAAAGCCAATCATCCTCAACTCATCCGCAGAAGCGAAATATGTATTTAAGGCATGGATGAGATCAGCTATTACCATAACGTATCATTTGCAAATACACATAAGAATCATACTTGTCATTCCCTATACCTCGAACGGCCGCTACAGTAATTTAATTATTAAAACCCCGTTTAATCAAACTGGGAATCTAAAAACCGATTGATGAATTCTTCCTCGTGACTTTTGATTGACCTACTAATAAGTATCTTTCTTATACCGACCTATTACTGGAATAATAATATAACTTCTCATTGTATGTACTATATGATTAGAGTATTTAGCCACCAACTCACCACGCTATCCTCCCCTCATCCCCCAGACCCCACAAATCCCCAAACACCATCCTTTCACCCATAACCTATATTCCACCCCCCTCCCCCCTCAAAAAACCCCAACCCACAACCGCCTGGTGCCCCCTTATCCCCTAATCCCCTTAGTACAAAAACCACCCCACAAAAAAGGCGCACTTACTATCCATCACTCACCTAAACACACTCGCTCACTTATCACATACACACACACTCACTCTCTCCCTCGCCCTTAACACTAGTACCTGTGTTCATGTTTATGTCCCTGTTCTTCCTCCCCTCCCTCGTCTTAGTAAATAATATAAGCTTCCTTTTCCAAGCCCTCGTATTCTTACTGATTATTATAGTTAGAGAACTATCTCTAGAGCTAGAACTAGTCTTATAAGCTCGAATAGTATTTTTAGTATCTATAAAAGACTTAGAACTTGGAGTAGTGTTAGCTTCTAAGGTAACGTATAAATAATAGCGGTCGGGTAAGCGGGCGTAATACTCTTCTATTCTATAATAGAGGGGTATAGGGTAGGTCTTCTAGGCTAAGGGGGAAGAGTTAATGTAAAAGCTATTAGAGAAGGAGATGTTTTTATAGAACATTCTTATAAGGTTAGTTTATAGGATTTATAGGATAGAGGGGGGTTTATATAGGGATAGAACAGGGTGGTTTTATAGGGAACTATAGGTTAGAGGGATTATAATTTATATTATTTTTTAGAGAAGGATAATAGAGATATCGATTTATATTAGTAAATAGTTATTAGCTAGTTCCGAGCGCAGCGGCTCCTTTAGGTAGAACTAGCGTACTCTAGTACCTATAAGTATATAGGAACTTAGCTAGCTATACTTACTTCGGTATATAAAATAACAAGGTGTGACGACACGTACGATATGTTGCCCGTGGGCGTCCAAGGTGTAGGTTATGGAATCGTAGAACTGTCTATTCGAAGATTCTAAGCTGAAGAGAAGAGGAGAGCTCGAGGGAGCTCGAGTCTAAATACAAGGTGTGATGTCAAGCCACGCTAGTCAAGGCTGAGATAGCACGTGACGGTCAGAACCGTTACACTATTATATTCTTACTATTATATTATAGAAAGTAATAATAACTTATAATCGGAAATAAATATATTAAGAATATAATAATATTTCTACTTAAGTAAGATATAAGCCTTTACTAAACCGGCTAGGCTATTATATTACTACTTTTACTTTATTTAATTTCCTAAGCCCCTTACTTTTTCTTCTTTCTTTATAATTAACTATAGTATAAGACTATAATAGTAAGTGTTGGGAATACAGGCCTACTCGAGTAGAATAGAGGTTTCTGGGTTCTGTGTTTTGGTGATGATTCTTGTTCTTTTTAGCATACATGAAGCTGTGAGCTTGAGGCTCCAGCTTTTGCACTAGTACCAAAGTGGTCTAGTGCAGCCACGTGATTAAAACCACCTTTACGTCCCGACACTGGCAATTCTTCTTTTTATGGCTACTGAATACAAATGGAAAAGAAAGAAAGAAGTAAAGACAGAAAGAAGGAAATTAGCCTAGTCTAGGGTGTAGGAAGAAACAAAAAGAAAGAAACAAAAACTAATCTAACTATTCAACTTAGCTATTCCCTCTTTACCCAGCCCTCTACGCGTATACGTAGAGTATTCGTGTCTACAAAAGTTTCCAGTGCCTTATTAGGGCTTGATTTCGTCATTGCGTCTGCCGGGTTGTCATTGCCATTGATCCATCGTATCTCGTAAAGCTCGCGACGTTCGTATGATTGCCGAAGTGCCATGATATCAATCATAAGCCGCTTCTCCTTTGTATTGCCAAGTTTGACGAGGTATTCATAGAGAGAGTATAAGTCAGTACAAACGATTGTAGGGGTACATAGAAGCTTTAATTGATCAGTAACCATTTTCAGGGTCGTACTAAGTGCAATAGCCATGTTAACACCGCTAACTATGCTATATATCTCAGAAGCAAGAACACTTCGAGTAATTCGCTTGCTTTTCGTAGAACTCTAATAGATAAGGTTACCGTAGATTAAAAATTTATTCTCCTTCTCGCTTGTAGTCTCATTTGCGATAACGATCACATACCCTAGCTAGGAGCTCAAATCTTTGTTATTCGCAAATGATCTATCGACAAATACAAATAACTTCGCTATATTAAGGTCGATTGGTACATAGCGTAGTCCTCGGTCGAGATAGTTCATATACTAGGAAAGGCGCTTATTTAGTACTAAAACGTCTTCTTTATTTAGCTCTTGGCACTAGGCTATAACTAACAAGTCGAAAGAGGCTTCAGGCTAGCAGATAGAAGCCAGGTAAGCTACTCGTGCGCGCTACTCCCGGTATTTTGGCTATAGCTCCTTCTAATCGACAATATCGATTTTCTTGCCTTGTCCCTTTTGTTAAAGTGAAATAACTCCTGCCTTCAAGGAAAGAACACATCTATTAAACATTAGTAGCGTGGTTAGGGTCAACTTCTCCTTCGGTTTCGCTAAAAGCCTAGCTTTCGTCAACTCTTCTTCTTCTAGCATATTAAACTTAGCGTCCCCAAGAATAAGGGTGTCGTTAGTTTACATTCCGACAATGCCGAATAGCTCCCTTGTGATAGTAATTAACAGGCAAGGGTCGTAGGTCGAAGTGGTCATCGCAAGACGCTCCTTGTAGTATTTGAAGTAGGTGGCCCACCAATGAGTTCCTACCTCTACAATACTATATAACAGCTTTTGAACAACCATGATTATGTCCTTAGGGTAGAAGTGCCTAATTTCTTTCGGAAGATTCGACAAGATTAAGCGTTAAAGCAATATCTCTAACTAGGTATAGGCTTAAGTAATATCCCTTAACCATAGAGTTCGGCCTGCTTAGAACAGTACAGGTACTAGTACAATTATAAGACGCTGACTAGCTCGTTAAATTGTCGGTGACTACGTGAGGATATACTCTTTTTCTTGGTCGTTGTATCCCTAGATAACGAGTCTAGTCTTCTCGTATAGCGCTTCTATAGCCTTGCCTTTAACCTTATTAACTATTCTAGAGTTAAAGAGACGGATCTTATTATACTTAGCGGGGTTGTACTTAACAAACTGAATTACCTTACGACCAATAAGGCCGTCTACTTCTTATTTATATACGGCCTCAAATAGAGCACCGGGCGTAGTAATTCGACCTTCCTTACGAAGCTTTAGAGCGAGCTCGTAGTCTAACTTTTCTTTTACGGTTATAAACGCTATAGTAAACTTATAGTCCTCGAGAATGTAGGTAATTAAGTATTCCTTAAGGCTATAGAACATCCGATTCTTTAATCCTTTCGGACGGCCTCTACCTCGCCGACTTTGTAGTACTACCACGACCGTCGTACCTGGTGTGTTATCTTAATCAAGCTATATAGTATTATTAATACTATTTTCTAGGGCAGCCTCCGGTTGTTCGAAGTCGTCTTTAGTATGTTAATGGCTATTGTCCTCTGTAGCGTCCTTATAGTATAGCTTGACGTCCGTTGATCTAAAGGTTATAGGTCTATAAGGCATCTGAATAATACACTTTTAATTATTAATACCAATGAGTTTATATAGACCCTACTATCCGTCCTTCTCTCGGTAGACGCGCACATCCGCTTATAAGGGGAGTCTCGTAGTTTCGAATATATTTAGACCGTTTCGCATACTCAAAGCATCCTTGATTTAGCGTTTAGCGTAGAGTCGGCGAACTTCTTTTATTACTTTTCGAATAGCCTTAGCTCTTTATATAATCGAAGGTAAGGGTAGTAAATCGTTTGTCATTTGTGGATAAGCACTAAAAACAAGCAATATAGGTACTAGGCCGTCTAGCCCTACTGTGTTATTGATCGCTTTTACTGCTATCTGCAAGACTAGCTCAGGACTAGCGTCGTTAATCTTATTTAAGATAATATCATAGGCCCGGCGAAGGGGTACATAATATCGCTTAACCTTGCCTACTACGTTGTGAGCTTCGACAGGGACCTCTTCTACCTTAATCGACATAGCCTTCGCTTATTATCGAAATTCGCTAGACGCAAAGTTGGTGCCTATATTATAGATAATGTAATCAGGGGGTCCAATATAGACGTCGATCTAGCACACTCGAAGCGTTTCCTATACCGTCTTTGCTAATATGTCCTTAAGAAATCGAGCAGCTTAAAAAGATGTCGTTTCGTCGACCATATAAAGTACTTGTTTTCCGTTAATATATATCACATTAATAACGATCGTATAATTGAAATTATATTCGTCTTTGAGTTTGAATTTAAAGCGTCCAGGTACCTTCTGGTTTATCTAGTATTAGTAGTAGTATTTAGTAAGGTGGTAGACTGCTTTTGCCTTAATGTCGTGTCCTGCCCGTTGAAGAACCTTGATAAGTCTACGTGTCGAAGGATAGCCAAAGCGACGGTGCAATTATCGTAGTTCTACCTCTGTAAGATGACTCTATGTAATAGCCTTTTCAGGCCTGTCAAGGAGTAGCCACGGGTGGCCCCATTTGCGTACGACAGGGACTATATATTTGCCCTGGATAAGAACATTTTCAAGGTTATCGAATTTAACGCCCATTTTGTCTATATCTACAATATAGTATAGGAAAGGGGTATTGGTCGGGACAACTTCGAATACTATACTCCCTAAAGGGGTAATCATATTTACTGTGCCCAAGGAGGTAGCACACCCTTTTCTAAACCGGATTTTGTAAGCTCCTACGGTTGATTAGTCGATTTATAGAGAAGGTTAAAGCTTTTATAGGGCTTGAACTTGAGGCTTGCCGGCTATTAATACTCTAGCGGCTCTAGTATCCGGTATAATGCCTTGAAAGGTAGTCGTACTATATCGACCGTCAAATGTAAACGAAGAGCTTTCCTTAGCGACGACTTCTTTAAACACGTCTACTTTTGTATAAGTATAGAGAGTAGACTAATCGTTTAGTACTACGAGTGTTTGTACTCCATTGATTATACCGAATTTAGTATCGATAAAGCCGTGGAAGTACTCTTCGTCGTCGTTAAATTCCATCTTAGCTAACAACTATATAGTGTCTTCGATATTATTATCCTCGCCCTTAATGCCTTCCTAGTGTACTAGAAAGCTTTGGAAGTGTACTCTCGAAGTAACGTAGCCTCCGCTTCGTGCGCTAGTTCTCCATCGACTAAATGTGGTCGCCCTCTCGTCATCGGAGTACTTAGTCGACCAACAGCCTAGTTTATTACAAACGTAGTATCTCTTTTAACGGTCACCTCCTCGTATAGCACCGCGGTATTTGCTTCTGTCTCTGTTACTTCCTCGAGAACGGCCACGACTAAATCTCTGGCTACGGTTACTATATTTTCTGTCGGTCTAATACTAACTGTTTTCGTCTAGGTCGTTTTTATATTTAGATGTCCTTTTAACGTTACTTTGATCGATGTATACATTGAATTGCTGGGCCTTACGAGTTCGAGTTTCCGTACTAATAGACGAGCGTAGTTAGTCGTACACTTTCTCGAATGTGTCCGCGGGATTATAAAGAGTAAGCTTATATTCTGGTACGCCTCTGTAAGTACTAATGGCCTAGTCGCGGATACTAATATCTTAGCGGTAGGATTCGGACAGACCGCGCTAAATAATAGTAAGTTTATCGAAGAGCTTTTCGAGACAATCGAGACAGGAGGTGTTTAGGTTTACTAGTATGATTTAAGGTAATGTCGTCTCTTTCTATTCTTGTAAGTAAAGCTGCCGATTTTCCTCTGTTTTAAAGTTTTTCTTTATTATGTCGATTATATCTTAGATATCGTAGTTCCTCCTTGCTAGCTTGTCGTAGTAGAAACTATTAGCTCTGCCTTTGAGTATAATAGAGTACGCTTCGTGGTATTAGCTACGTAAGAGGCCAACCTTACGACAGTAATTGTCAAAGATACGTAGTTTAGTGTTTAGAATGTCGTATAGCTCGCTACCAAACTTTATTCCCTCGGAAGAGTAAAGTTTTAATAGCTCAGTGAGCATTTTCGACACGCCTGTGTCTAGCATAGGACTATTAGTGAATAAAAATGGCGCTTCCTTCGCGGGAGTAGAGACGATTAGTCTTAGTAGGTTAACAAGGGGCATTTCCTAGGTAGGTGTATCTACAATTAGGTTTAGGGCTAATCTTTCTACTAGCGGCGTCTAGGGTTGTAAGTTTTGAAGTTTAGGAGTTATATGAATGTTTTGGGAAGCATAGTGTGTATTAGAGGGCATAGGTGGGCTCGGAGTATGATTCCTTGGGGTCGATCGAGACTCTAGTATGTAATTCGGGTTCTAGCGAGAATTAAAGCTTCTTGACATCCTTAATTGTTTCTCGACGTCCTCTTAGGACCACTTGTTCTCTTTTTCTTTGTCTATGATACTCTATAGTGCCTCGTAGACTCGTTTGCCTTGTTTAGTGACGTAGACGCCGTTACAGCGAAGAAAATCTCTGAAATCACGGACAACCTTTGTATTTCCCTTTTTCTATATTTTAGCGTTCTAATCCTAGAAGTCTTCTCTAAAGATCTCCTATAACTCTGTGTCTATGTATGCTCGGTGCTGGTAGAATACTATACTATATAAGATAAAGCTGTTAACGTTCTCTTGTTCGTAGTTTTTTAGGTCGATCGAATACTATGTTCTGGTATCGACAAGATCCTTGTGTTCTTCTGGACAGACTAAAACCATTGTGTCGTTGGGTAAAAGCTATTAAGCTATTAATACTAAATCGTAAGGTAGTAGGTAGTCGTTTAGTACTCCGTTTGCAGCTAAATCACGCTCTTCACTCCTCAAAGCGGTTAAACTGCTAGATACTTGTGAAATAATATACAGACAGGCTTAGCAAAGAGGTCTGCTCTTGTGGTTAATACTACGCTTGTAAAGGTGTGCTTTACGCAGTGGTTTGGTCCGTTTGCTGGGACGACTAGGACTCAAAGTTCGCTCCTCGACTTCAAGCTCTTGACCTGTCGTAACGATAATATTGCTCTGCGTGATAGACGCAGCTTAATGCTATAGTGCCTACTACACCTAGATCAAGCCTTGGAAAGTTTCGAGAGTGCCTACTACACCTCAAAATCGACTTTCCTCTAGCGTACAACTTAGGGTGCCTACTACACCTTAGTCATACCTCTTCTAATAACTCCTAGCTGTTCTATGGTTGACTGTAAGTTCAACCACTGATCAGTATTAGGAATACAGGCCTACTCGAGTAGAATAGAGGTTTCTGGGTTCTGTGTTTTGGTGATGATTCTTGTTCTTTTTAGTATACATGAAGCTGTGAGCTTGAGGCTCCAGCTTTTGCACTAGTACCAAAGTGGTCTAGTGCAGCCACGTGATTAAAACCACCTTTACGTCCCGACAGTAAGACTAGTAATATAAAGAGAATAAACGAAAAAAAAGAAGGAAAGTAAATAGTAGTATATAAAAGCTAATAATAAATAAAATAAAGTAAAAAGAATACTTAAAAGTTTTCCTCTTTATATTTATAATAAAAGATAATTATACTAAACTTCTAATATAAAGAAAATAAAAGTATTGCTAGACCTAAACTAATAAAAGTAGGTATTAATAATTATTCTAAACTCTTTATATTACTTTATATAGCTACTTTAGTTATTTAATACGTTTAAGATAATTTTATTCGAAAAGAGTAATATATATAAAGTACTAACTACCTACGTCTCTTATAAGTAATAGTTACTATAGATCTTTTAATATGAAAATCCTTATACTTATAAGAGACTTATTTATAATTAAAAGTTAAGTAATTCTATACCTAATTCGTTTATATTCGTTCTATATATAATAGGAAACTATCTACCTATATTACTATAATTTATTCGATTATACCTTCGATTATAAGATTACTTTATAATTAGAGAGCTATAAATATTCGCGTACTTATATAGAGGGATAATCCTTATATTAGGTATAGTTTATATAGAAACGATTAATAAATATATATAATCTTACTCGCTAAGTGGAATATATAAGAATACTATATTTAGTATTTAGACTCAAGAAGCTAAATTAACAATTAAATAACTTAATATATTTAATTAACAACAAATATTTTAGAAGCTATTATCTTTTAGTATAGTCACTAGTATATGCGCACGGATTTTATAAAAATCGGCAAGTTCTCGGATTAAAGCTTATATCGAATTCGACTATATGAGCACCAATCTCATTCTAAGCTTCTTGCTATTGAAAACTAGATAAAGGCTGCAAGACAATTGTTCGAACCGATTGTGTCTTCAGCCTGATATGTATTGGCGTCACAGAAGGGTTGGGATTTCGACGGGTACTATAGCGTCGTAGGTCAAACAGTAGTGCTTGATACAACTGGGTTGTAGAGAAAGCTGTCTTCCGACTAACCATTTGCTTCAGAAACTTGACGATAGCAGGGCATATTCCGGGTGTAGCAGACTCCCAGCCAGCCGCAGCGATTAGCTCGGTAACGTTTGTGCTGTTAGGGATGTGGGGTGAGAGGGTCGTTTGTGCTGAGTGGCAGCAGTCGTAGAAGAGTAACGAATCTGATACCGAGGTTTCGAAAAGCAGCTGCACTTTCGTACTGCTCATACGCCCGCTAAACTTTTTATCCCTATAAAAATGCCGTTAGATTTTTAAGGCGTAAAGGATATCTGGGGGTTTTTTTTTTTTGCAAAACTTACGAACTCCAAATCAGTTCCTGGCTATATTCATCCACATGCCCATGTCCGCCATAGTAAAAGATATTGAACGTTTCTGAGCGCCCATCCACCAAATGAGAGAGTTCATTAAGAAGATGCTTTTCTGGATCAACATCAGGCAAGCATATTTCATGGGTAGTGTACCCAAAATCCTTTCTAAAAATCCCACCCAGCTCTTTGAGCTCTTTCTGGCAATGCAAATCATCGCTGGCCCAAAAAACCAGGAAAACATTGACACGGCTATATCGCATCCCATTTTCCAAAGTCGAAATTCGGCCTTCGAGACCTTGGATACGGATATCCTTGTGTTGCAACTGCGTGCGCAGTTGGTTGATTTCGGCACTCAGTTGCGCATTGATCTAAATTGGTCAGTAATCTGCTGAAGAAAGCTAAGGATTGGCTACTGACTGCTACAACCTGCGCCGTACTGCTGACGCCAGCAAAAGCTCTGTACGGATTTGGGGTGAGATTCGACATCGAATTCTTATCTCAGTGCAACGTGTATGATTTGCGATGACTGACGTGTGTTGAGGTACGCGTGGTATGGGTTGGTGATTTTCAACGACGATGACGCGAAGGGAGGATCGCGAGAACTCAGATTGTGGAAAGAAAATCATGTCAAGGCTCTGCAAAATTTTCTCTACTAGCGCTTACTAAACATTGTGATATAAAACCGATTTGTGGTTGATCGGAATGTTATTGTTGCTAACCGATATGGATATATAACCAAATAGTGTTGGATCAGAATGTTGACATTACTAACCGAACTGTTCTCCTTTTTGTGTTACACGTAACCGAACAGAGTTCGGTTAGAATGTTACCTATGTTAATATAATAGTTAATTAAATGCTTGTTCCTTTTTATATAATAGCTAACTTAGATTATTATAGGGTAATTAACCAGAGTTCGATTAGAGTTCGGTTAGAATATTACTTCTATTAACATAATAGTTAAGTGAAAAGTTATTTCTTCTGTGTTATAATTAACCTAAACTCACTTAGCTATACATTATCGTTAACAACGATAACCGACTAAACTACTACCTTTATATCACTCATTCCTTTATTAGCGTTCTATATATAAATCTAATAAAAACAACTTTAGTAGTAGAAGAGTAGTATATGTTAGAAGAGGAGGGTATAATATGGAATAAATAAGCTAGAATAGAGAGAAGCTAGCTACGGCTCTAATATACGACCTGTCTGTCGCTATATAAATATCCAGAATAGGACTAGCGCCTTCCATGAAATAAGCTCTCTTAAACAACTCGAAGAATATAATAGGACAATCTACAAGTATTTATCCTACATTCTTATACCTTCGCACGAATTAAGTAGTCCATAGTCGTATGATTCCGAGAATACCTAGGTAGCTAGGAGTAAGGTAAGGTAAGGTAAGGTAAGGTAAGGTAAGTACTTCTATATAGAGGTACCGACAGTTGTAGTATAAGTATAGTATAAGTGTAAGTGTAGATATGGTATAACTATAACTAGTAATTGTAAGTAAGAAGGACATACCATAGAGAAGCAGGTATAAGACAGCCCTTGTTCACACTTCATAGCAGAATTTATAATGAATGAGGATGGGGTTGCTTAGTAAGCCATGGTGGGACATATATCCCACCCCACTACTACTGTACAATACCACACTCCTCCAACACCACCACCATATCGTCAGCTATACCATTATGAGCTCTTTTGTCCCACCCACATGCCCCTCGCGAATGGCTCGCCGAGTTTTAGAGGATTTTATATATTGTCTGGTTCTTATAAGAGCGTTTTTGTACTTCCTTGCCTATCTGGCCGAAGTTAGGTATCGCCCTGCTCTATACTTTATTCAAGTCCGAGCACTTGGCGTGTGCCTTTTTCTTTATTGAACCTAGGCTGTATGCCTATTTTTGAGAACTTCGTGTTCTCTCTTTTACATACTATGTACTTGTTTATAAGCTGTGTGTTTATGTTTTTTGAGTTAGTTTTACTGTTCCCGTATGGGACGCGAGGCCGAGGGTGCTTATACTTCGCTTTCTTTCCACTTCTCTATATGTGGGCGAATTATAAGCACGTGAAGCTAGCCAGCAAAATACAAAAGAAAAACCAACAATATGCCTCATTCGATGTGATGTGTACCGACCGACGAATGAACATAAACACATTCAACATTGTAACATTCGAAACAGAATGGAGGCAAGGATTATATTATTATAATTAATATACTTACTTACCCCGATTTAAAATTAAAATTTAAAATTCAAGATTCAAAGTCCCGAAAACAAAATGCAAAGAAGACATCAATGCCTTTTAATAGACATACACATACTCTACTCACTCTTTGAAAGAGGAACTTCACTTACTACGAAAGATGGGGTAGATAGATAGGAAGTAGTAATCACATTAACAAGGTTGAAAAGCAAGAGAGCAAGTCCAATACTGTATAGAAAAAGGAATTCGAGGGGTATATTCCAACTACCTATCATCCCCATCTATAAAAACACTCCAACCAGGCAAAAACAAAGGGAGAAAAAAAACTCTCAAGTTTTGCCTCATAGATGATGTACAATATCATTCACATAACATTTCCAAAAGTAAAAAATATTATTTTCCCAACGCCTCATAAGATGCAACGCCAAAAAATCGTATCATATCCATTCATCCGGCCTGACACCACCTTTTCCCTTCACACCAATATTATCCTAGCCTCTCCGTACACTACCATTATCCGTCGTCACCATTTAAATGGCAGCGTGGGAGTATGGCTCGTAAGCACCGTTCTTGTAAGCAACAGGCTTGGGCTGCATACCACCACTGGCGAAAGCACCGGCTCCGTTGTTGTAGGCAGTGTTATCATCCACACGGTGGTATTGGCCAGTTGGGATGAGCTTCTCGTTGTCTCCACTTCTGCGGTTCTTCTTGGAGCTGCTTGTACCACAACAGCAGACACTGGCGAGCCAGAAAATGCCAGCTCCCAGGGAAAACGCGACGGCCAACCAGGTGGTGGCGAGCCATGAGGTATTGAGGTGTGCCTTGACATTGTAGGATTTCTCAACACCCTTGATGGCTGAAACAACGACGGAGCTCTCAATGGTGGCCATCAAGGAGGCGATGAAGACGGAGGTTGATGCGACACCGGAAACGAGGTAAGTGAGGCATGATGCTCCTTGAGAAAAGATTGCAAAGATACCGAAGAAGAGGGTAATGGCGGCTGAGATGATGGCAATGATGTAGACAACCGAAGTCCACTTGTGAACCTTTTGGAAAGTCTTGAGAGCGCCTTTGAGCTCTTGTGGGAGAGAGGCGTTGTTGTAGTTGGTCATGATACGGACTTGCTCTCGCATCTCGGTGACATTGGTAGCCTCCTTAGCCCAGTTGAATTTGCCATCGGTACAAGTGGTTTCAGTTCCATTTGTTTTGCAGTAATTCCAAAGGTTGACCTTGTAACTATCGGCGAGTCCAAGAGAAGCAGCGGTGATATTTCCTGGAGTTGGTCCTTGAGCAGCCACGATTTGTCCACCAAGACCCGGTCCCTTGTTGCTTGCAAGATCGACAATATTGAGGAGTGTGGAGGTTGAGACGGAAAGGTTCTTGGTCTCAAGCTCAAACATGTCGAGCGACTTGTTGGTGATACCAGCAAGCATGGCAATCATGATGCATATCAGCGACGCCGTGGTGAGCGCAGCTGGCAATGCCACGCACATAAATCTTCCGATGCCCATTTTCGAAGTGTTTGGATTACTTAACGAGAGTTATTCGTAGGAGGTTGAGCGAGGGTCGACAGAGGCAAAGATTCGAAACGAAGGAGGAAACGCGAGCCGTGGGTCGAAGCGCGTCTTTATCCGATTTGGTGATATCGAAGATCCGAAGATTCGATGATATTGATGGAGTTGACAAGAAGGAAAGATTAAGACGGAGTGGAGGGGAAACGTCGAAGGAGGAACGGACTCAGGAGAATAAGATGAAAACAATCAGCGCAGGGCAGCGGTGTTTATGTACGGCGGAAGCGAATGGTTTGAGGTTGGTTGCTCCTGACACCCCTTGACCTGAGCCACTGCCACTGGACCAGTGAAGGCAGGTGCTTGTGCAGGGGATTACGAGCTGGCTGGGGGGGGGAGGGGGGGCGCAGTCAGCAACCGGCAACCCTCTGGAACTCAGGTTGAAGCCGTGCACAGGCATTGCGCAAGGGTACCACGGGGCTGTGAATAGAGGCAAGCGAGCATGACGCCGCAGTATTGCGTGTGAAGGAAGATTGGGGAGAGGAAGAGCACCATTTCACAACTGGCTGAGGGCCCCTTCACCTGCACTCGAATGCCTCCATTTCCTTGATAGATTCCGAGTGTTTTGGTGGTTCGAAAAGCGCTCTCTGACATGATCTTCCCGTCTCATTCTGTCATCTACTTCTTTCCTGTCGATCCCCCTCAAAAAGTATCAGTCAGAGTGCTCTCAGAGTCCCAAGTGGCTTGATCTCCACCAACACGACTCTCAGCAGGGGCAGCCTCGTTGTCGTGGTGCGAAGAAATCCATTCCGATACTACGCCGACGCCCGTCCGGTTAGGAAATCTATTTTTATATTTTAACCTCATTCGCCACATCTCCATTTTCCAGACTCAAGACTTCTTTAGCCTACGCTACGAGCTTGAAAGTCCTTCCATTGGCCAGGTATGGATGATAATCATCGACAACAGATCACTGAATTTTGATAAGCTTCTCGGTGGACGATGTGGACGAAAGGCTGTGTCTCCACGTAATTCTCAGCGGCGATGGAGAGGCTGAAGGTCTTGAGCATAACTCAAGCAAATAAGATAAAGTTCGTGAGTTCTGGGGTAATGATACCGTTCTGGAAGGAAGGATAGCGACCACGGGAATACCGACTTTTTATATTCACAATCTACCGGTACTTTGTAAATTAAAGAACATTACGTCAAGCACTGTAAACAAAACACCGAAATCGGATTTGGGGGACTTTGAAGATTCTGATGGGGGATTCCGTTGGTGTTTCAGGTGAAACCCAATTCGGTTTGCCCTGTCATGACCCCCTTGGCATTAGCGAGAACATTTTATGAACTCACGTGGTTGGATATCTGAACGAAGGCATTTACGTAACCTGGGAGTTGGATATATCACAAGGTGGGGTGAATCTGACAAGGCTGTGAGCTTCTGAACATTTCAACATGCTGTTGGAAGGCAAGGCTACGGATGGAGGTATTGAAAGGTGGAGTTGCACATCTCCGACTTGGTACTTGTATACTCACCTTCCCTTCCGAAATATCAGACCATATTGATATCTAAACGAAAAGTTCTGCATTCATCGTCATCCCGCTGGTTGGTTGTCAGGGAGTCAGTCAGATTGAAGAAATAATATGGTCATATTTGCTGATATAATCTTCCTTCTTAGAGGTTCTGGCTGGAAGTTGATGGGATGTATAACTTTCTCTCGGATCTACTGAAGGCGGCACGACCTATTAGAGGCATGTCATTCACAAAAGGACAAGCGTCTTGTGATGATGGATTCCGAGTGGCTTTGAAAATTATCGTGTATTTGTGGATAGGTCTGAAATCCAATATAAATGAAAAGTAATATCAACTACTAATTCGTGCGAGTTGACAGAAACGTTGTAGATGAAGAAGACCGGAAGTCTCAAGAGAAAGCAAATTCACTTGACAACCATAACCGCTAAATATTCACTCTTTACAGAACCATCACCACGTTCCTGTACTCAAGTAGCATAGGTCAACTCGCTTATATCCGACTATTTACTCCTCTCAAGATACACGTTCGGAAGATGCAGAAGTGAAAAGGAAATCGTCGACCTTATCGAACCTTATCGATGTCCCCTGAACAACACAACTTTGATGATCTGCCTCTTGCGCCTCACACCGACAAAGTGTTCACCGTATGGCACACGTTGAACCGCCCATCATTTGGCCAGCAGTTTTGGTAGCGATCGCCTCAACCTCATCTGCTAGAAGTACGAAGTACGATAGTCCTCGAGTACCCAACGCCGGCACTCACAGGGGAACTGAATATCTATCGGCTTCCATCGACTGCTCCCAATTGCAAGGGCGACTCCACGAGTGCCCAACGCTGTGCTGGGGTGACTAGAGCCTCTGTGCGAACAAGATCAATCTTGCAGGCTCTTTGTGACGGCACAGCTGAACCCCACAATTGGGCCAGTCATAGCCTGACAGCAAGTACAACAGAAAGGCCAGCCGCGAAGCCGACCAGAAATACCAGTACCTAAATACGTGTATCAGTACTAATACCAAGAAAGCCCGGAAAGCCGTCAGGACTCTAGCCTCATCCACAGCCACAGCACATTGCGTGGCGTGCCTGTTCTGTTGTTGACTGCTATTGCATGCGTTGAATAAGAAGGTGATTAGATTGCATGCTGTCCTTCTTTGCAGCTTCCCTTTGGACACCATCCCATCGCCATCTCATCACCATCATCATCACCATCCCAGGTCCCCCCACGCTGCAGAGGCAAGAACCGCCAACCGCATCCGCAACCGCCAACCGCTAACCGCTCACCTGTGCCTAGACCGACCCTACCCTACTATCCGATTACCCTACCACCAACTACCCTACAAACGTACAGGCCAGTACTCACCAGGCACCGCACCGCATCGTACCTCAGATCTCGCACCTTCAGTCTACTCGTACAGTTCACTGCCGGCCGGATACACAATCAGGACTCCAACATTCACCAGCCTGTACAGACATCTCTGCTACATTTGCCCTCCAGGCTCTCGGAACCTGCGAAACATTCGCTGACGCTGAACCGCAAGCCAAGACTCGATAGACGACTCCTGCCTCTTAGCATCCCCATCTCCCGAGCCTTGCCTCAACCCAGCAACGCAACAACACCATCCTGAGCCACAAACTCGAATCATCAACACCACTCGTGCCTGGTCGTACATTGAACACCCAAACCCCGATTACTACCCAGGGAGATACCGGCTTTTGCACAAGCGCGAGGGACTTGTAACGCTGCCGTCCGATTACATCTTATCTCCGCATTTCTCAAGCTTCACCGCAGACATCATCCACCCAGCGATACACAATCACACAAAGCCCACCTTTGTCACACCTTCAATCGTCCTAAACATTTATGATTCCGATCACGTTTGCAGGGCACAATCATACCACAGTCCCTACCACCCTCGCAGACGCAATTAGGTGACGATGGGAAATCAAAACTCCAAGGGCTCCGGGTCCGCCACGCCGAAACGAAGCGCATCCCAAACATCACTCGAGAGAAATACCGATAATCTTCAATCCTACCCCTCCTTTAGTAAGGCAGATACCAAAGATTCCACGCGCTCCATCCGCGGGGCCTTGAAGTCAAAAATTCCAGGCAGAACAGATAGTCCCCGAAACTCAACCGCTGGATTAAGCAATGGGGACACATTGGCTCCAGAAAAACCAGACAATCCAGATGCTGCGTCGGTGCGATCTGCCAGGAGTGGAAGACCTGGCGTGTCTAGAGCGAACAGATCTGATGGTCCTGACTCACCGCAAACGGCATCAACTTCAACACCTGCACCCCTCCAACAGGACACCCTGATGGAAGATGCCCCGGGATTGGATGACCCCAAACCACCCCCATCACCGATTCAGTCGGCCTCGATTATGAAAGGACATCATGATGTGGATGCCGCTCAGAGGAGTGGAGAGGTCGACCATGTGTCGGATCAGCCGCCGACTGGGGGGAGTTCACCTAATGGGCATTTGCAACGTGCTGGGCAATCCATTCTTGTCAAGAGGGCAAATATGATTAATCCTATTCAACAAGAGATTCTTGCTGCGAATGTTGCAACTGATGCCGCGGCATCAAACCAATCTTCTATTGGCATGGACGAGATGAAGGATGCAGACGTGGACGACTATATCAAGCGACTTTTGGACGCTGGTTATGCTGGCAAGAATACAAAGGGAGTCTGTTTGAGGAATGCTGAAATCACATCCATTTGTACGAGAGTGAGGGAAATCTTTCTGGAGCAGCCTCCGCTCATTGAGCTGGATGCCCCAGTCAAGATTGTGGGAGATATCCATGGGCAATACTCGGATCTCATTCGTATGTTTGAGATGTGCGGTTTTCCCCCTTCTTCCAATTTCTTATTCCTAGGAGATTATGTTGACAGAGGGAAGCACTCTTTGGAAACGATACTTTTGTTGATGTGCTACAAGATCAAATATCCCGAGAACTTCTTCTTACTGCGAGGAAACCACGAGTGCGCCAATGTGACGCGGGTATACGGGTTTTACGATGAATGCAAGCGCAGGTGCAATGTCAAGATTTGGAAGACGTTTGTGGACACTTTTAATTGTGTAGGTCATGATCCCACGTCCCTATATATATGGTGTGCTAATCTTGCAACAGCTTCCAATTGCTGCTATTGTGGCAGGGAAAATCTTTTGCGTACACGGTGGTCTATCACCCGCTCTCAGCCACATGGATGATATTAGACACATTGCTCGACCAACAGACGTGCCCGATTTCGGACTATTAAACGATTTGTTATGGGCAGACCCAGCGGATCAGGAAAAGGATTGGGAATCTAGTGAACGAGGTGTCAGTTATTCTTTTGGGAAGAAGGTCATCACGGAGTTTTTGGCTAGACATGATTTTGATTTGGTGTGTCGGGCACATATGGTGGTAGAAGATGGATATGAGTTTTTCGAGGATCGAATTCTGGTGACGGTATTTTCGGCCCCCAATTACTGCGGAGAATTTGACAACTACGGTGCTGTGATGAGTGTTTCTACGGAATTACTCTGCAGTTTTGAACTTCTCAAACCTCTTGATTCGAGCGCTCTCAAAAGTCAGATGAAGAAGAGTCGAAATAAGCGCAACAGCATGGTCAACAGTCCTCCACCGGGAGGTGCTTATCCTCAAAGCGTCTGATCGACTTTGACGTATCTCAACTCTGATTGTCGACAGACAAGACTAGACAATGTTGTCGGGGGCGTATTGCAGCGGCTGATTCACACAAACGTACCTCGTGGCGCATATTAGGAGTATCCTTGGCTCCGGAAAAAAAGATTATATTTCTACGCGACTCGCTAGAGGCCATAATTGCACGATAATTAATGGCTATTTGGCTTCTGTGGGGATGGCAAAGATGAGAAGTGGCCGAGGGACGCACGCATACCAAAAACACAAAGTTACAAAGAACCGCAATCTATAAAGGCCCGGCCGTGGGCACTCTCTGCGGACTCAATCATGAAAGGATTATCAAAATATCATGTTGCCATTCCTCTCCCAAACCTTTTCTTTCTGGGTGGGCGTTTTGAGAAGCGTTGATGTTTGGGCTATGGATTGATGATGGATGCATTGGCCTGAACTACGAATTCTCTCCCTCTTATCCTTTTATTTGTTCTTTCTTCCCTTGGGGATTTGGTAGAATGGAGTGTGTACCCGTATTGGTGTTGTATTAATATTCGCGGGCATGGAGAGAGATGGGTAGTTAAGGGGTTGATAAAAATGCGTATGCACCTCTGCACGGCAAGAATATGGGTGGGTGTGTGGATGTGTAGCGGTAGAGGAACGTGGAGTGAATGAGTGGGTTTATCGTAGATTCTTTTGGTTTTTGGTCTTTGGTCTTTTTTTTTTCTTCCCTTCTTCTTCGTGATTGATTGTGGGATGGGTATCATTGGTGTTTTTGGAAGATTCCTCCTCTTTTTTTTTCCTCATCTTTTTTTTTATAGTAGATAGAGTGGTTTGTGGGTAAGGTTAAGTGTGGTGTGGTGGGGTGAGTGAATGGTGGATGGGTGGATAAGATGAAGGTGGAAAGAATGGAATGGAACGGAATCAGTTTGTTTGGTTGAATGAATGAATGAAGAATTCTTTGGTCTCTGATGTCTGCCTGTCTTACCTTGTGTTGTGTGCAATTTTTGGGAAATTTGGGGGACTTTCTTTGCCCGAGTGAAAGAGTGATGTTACCTTGATCCATACATGGTACCCTAGCCTGGCCTCTTTTGTGGTTACTAAGTACACCTTGGGAGTCTTGATTATCTTAGGGTATAAAGGGAAGTGAAGTGAGGGGATGAGGGAGGAAGTAAGTGAGTGAGGAAGTGGGTTTATAGATCTCCAGGGGGGAAGGGGGGGTTTATAGGGAAAAGAGAGGACTAGCGTGAAAATTAATTAGATAAGATTAACTAGCGAGGTAGGTCTTAATCTAATTAACTAGACCTCCTAATTACTAATTAGTAGCTTAGAAGGTACTTACAGACCTGGGCATCGATATATCGATGCCGTATAGGGGGGTACTCGATATATATTATATCGGAAATATTTAGACGATATAATATCGCTAAGAATCCGATAATCGATATAATATCGATTATCGGCCACGTGGCGTGGAAAATCTATAAATCCGGCCCCGGACTAATAGAAAGACCTTAGTAGTACGATCTTAGACCTACTAATAATACTATTATAAAACGCTCTAATTTTAACTTATATATAAGTTAGTAGCTTAAGGTTATTATAGTTAGAGATATAACTTATTTAAACCTTTTAGTTTATAGTTTATTATTATTAAGTAGATATTCTCTAGAGACGGTAATAATCCACTCTTAAGGTATAGAGTATAATAGGTAGGGGGTAGGTTAAAGAGTATATATTAGACTAAGGAGGGAAGAAGTCGAGGCTTATACTTAGGCGATATATAGCTAACGCTAGCTCGTGCGATACTAGTCCTTATCCGGACTTAGTATACCTAAACTCTAGTTACTATATATATAATTTCCTTAATAATTATTATTAAATATAGTTACGTTTTAGTTATATAATTCTATAGAAATAAGTACTTTTCTTCTTTATATATTATATTTTACCCCTTAAAAGACCCCTAAAAACACCCTAAAAACTACCCTAAAATATCGATAATTATTAATATCGTTAAATCTAATCCGATCGATATTAATATCGTGAAAATAAATATTAATATTATATTATAATAAATATCGCGATAATCCGATATATATTATATTAACGCCTAGGTCTAGGTACTTAGTATACTACGTACTAGGTAAGCGAGAGCTATAAACTAATTTGTTTATATTTCTAGTTTATAAGAACGTTCCTTGTCTTTACTATTAAAGTATTCTATAGTATTATATTTTATCTCTTATTTTCTCTCTTTATTATCCTTTTATTATAAACTAGATAAAGGGGGCTAGTTATATATTTTATATCTAAAACGTTAACTTTTTTATTTATACTTATCTATATATAATAGGATTTATAGTAAATAAGGATAAAGGCTTAGTAAGCTACTTATATAGTAGAATATAAATCCTACTCTACTACTGTGACGGTTCTGACCGTCACGTGCTATCTCAGCCTTGACTAGCGTGGCTTGGCATCACACCTTGTATTTAGACTCGAGCTCCCTCGAGCTCTCCTCTTCTCTTTCGCTTAGAATCTTCGAATAAGACAGTTCTACGATTCCATAACCTACACCTTGGACGCCCACGGGCAACATATCGTACGTGTCGTTATAACTACTACTATTATCAGGGTGGGGTATTGATTAGATTGTCCGCAAGGAGAGAAGGAGAGAACTCCTCGCGGTGGAACTAACTAAATAGCTACGGAATACCGAATACCCCTATTCACTCAAGCGAATCCATTTACTATAAAACTCGAAATCGAACCTTCACATAAGGCCCCCCCTTATCCTAGAACCCTTCTGTACCGAAGCAGCGCGAGCAGCTTGCAATTCCTCAGACGTAGGTTGTAACTTATCAGGGAAAGAGCGATGGAACAGGGTACGAGATGTAGAGCCTGTAAAGACATTCGCAAGGGGCTCCCACGTGGTCTCCTTGTAACCTCTTTACTAGACTAAATACTCAAATTGACTGTCTTGACGCCGAGAATCGATAATTTTGTCAACTGCCCATAATTCCTGACCACTATTATCGAGCGCTACTGGCATAGCTGGTGGATTGTGCTACCCAGGTAGTAGAGTACCCACAGTTGGCCTTAACAAATTAGTATAGAAGACTAGATGGATTGCTTCGAGTTCTACTAGCAAGTCTAGCTTGTACGTATGCGAGTTAACCTTCTAAAGGACTTGGAAAGGTCCTATAAACTTAGTATCGAATTTAGGAATAGGACGAGTAGATAGGATATTTTTAGTACTTAATAGTACTAAATCACCTACTCGATAAGCAGGGGCTGGGTCCCTTGAATTATTAGCGGAGGACTCTATCGAATCTCGAGCGGCTAGGAGATTAGTTTGTAATAAATCGAGGATCTCCTACATTTTCTGTACGAATCGAGTACTAGCTAGTTCTTTTGGTGACATAGAGTCTAAGTCTTTTGGTGGTACAAAGCTTAGTCGAGGGTAGTAACCGTAGTTCGTAAAAAAGGGGGACATTCCAGTAGAGCTATTTACAACATTCTGTATAGCGAATTCTACTAGGGGGAGATATTATACCCAGTTCTTCTGAGCGAAGTCTAAATAAAGACAAAGGTATTTCGCTACTAACTTATTTATAATTTCGGTTTGACCGTTAGTCTTAGGATAGTATACTATCGAGAGTTGTACCTAGATTTGTAGTATGTCGTAGACAGCTTTCTAGAAGTTAGATACAAACAAGGTTCCCCGGTCAGAGACAACTAAGCTAGGGAGTCTATAGAGCTTCTAAATCTCTTGTACGAAGACGTAAGCTAGATTAGCAGCGGTTATAGTAGTTTTGCAAGGAATAATGTAATAGTCCTTAGAAAGCCTGTTAGTTACTACTATTATCTGGTTAAAACTATTAATCCTAGCGAGGGGACCTATAAAATCTATAGATAAGTCGGTCTAACGCTAAAGTAGGAGTGGAAGTGGTTTTAGAGTGCCTTGATAACGAAGCTAAGAGTTCTTATTACGAGCGTAACTCTTATAAGCTCTATAAAACTAAGCGATATCGCTATATAACTTCGGCTACTAATAATATCGAGAAATTAGTTTAAAAAGCTTGTTTTGTCCTAGGTAACTACTTTCTATAGAATCGTGGCTCTTTTAAAGTAGCTATACTTGTAAATTAGTATTAGGAACGTATAGACGGTCCTGGAAGTATAGCTGATTTTCGCGAATCGTATATTCCGACAAAGACACTTCCTTAGAGTACGGGGTACGGTTAACACGATTTATCTTAGTTAGTATTCGCTTCTAGAAGGGGTTGTCAGGATAGCCCTCCTTAAGTATACGGGTAATCTTCTGGTCGTCAGATTCGGCAGCCTCCTCTAGTTGTATAGGCGACAATTGTGAGGCCGGGTCCAAATTGTGACCCTTAAGTAGGGCCTGGTCCTAGTATTTCAAGCGGGGATCGTCCGAATCTTGGGGTAAATCCTAGGAGCGTCGAGTCAAAGAGTCGGGCTTGACGAGGTCTTTTGCAGGGGCTACTTTAATAACAAAGTCAAAGGAGGACAGGAACTCGCTCCAACGTACTTAGCGACGAGTAAGGTGCTTGGTAGTTATAAAGTACTTGAGATTCTAGTGGTCTGTAACAACGGAAATAGGGTATTCGACGCTGGCTAGCTCGGCTCGCCAGGATTCAAAGGCTCGTACAATTACAAGGAGCTCCTTATCGTAGATCTTATAATTATATTCGGCGGGGTTAAATACCCTAGACATAAACGCCACAGGATATAAAACACTATTAGAATACTAAGAGAGTATCGCTACAGATACAAAGTCCGAAGAATCGTATTCTAAAACTACCTCTTTAGTATGATTAAAGTGTCGAAGAATAGGGGCTAAAACAAAGGCTCGCTTAAGCGTCTAGAACGCATACTCGCAATCCGAATCCTAGGACTAAGACACTCCCTGCCTAGAGAGAAAATTAAGGGGCTTAACAGTATACGAAAAGTCCTTAATAAAGCGACGGTAAAAGTTCGAAAACCCTAGAAAAGCTTACAAGTCCTTAAGATTAGATAGCGTCTGCTAATTAACAACTGTAGAAACTTTCTCTAGATCTATCCGTACGCCGTCGGTATTAATTATTATACTAAGATACTTAACTTCCTAGACTTCAAAATCATACTTCTTTATATCTAAATATAGGCCGGCTGATTATAGAGCATCTAGTACTTGATGGACGTGTTCGTAGTAAGATTTCAGGTTATTAGAATAGACTAGTATATCGTCTAGAAAAGTAGTACAAAACATGTCCAAAAATGGACAGAGGACTTCGTTAATCCGAGCCTGAAAAGTAGTAGGTGCGTTAATAAGACCGAAGGGCACAACAAGGGATTCGAATAAGCCATATCGAGTATTAAAGGCAGTAAGCTATTCGTCTCCCTCTTTCATCCTAATACGATTAAATACAGTAATCACATCAAGCTTCGTAAAGTATCGAGCTTTGCTTAGGCGCTAAAGAGTCTCCTAGATTAGTGGAATAGGATACCGATTCTTAATTATAATGTTATTCAAAAGTCGATAATCTACGCAAAAGCGGAGACCGCCGCTAGGCTCCTTTGCAAATAAAACTAGTAATACGGTAGGAGAAGTACTTATACGAATAAAGCCCTTGTCTAACTGTTCCTTAAGATACTTTCTTAAAACAAGAAGTTCTGGTTTAGACATATTATATAACTTGCTATAAGGCGGGGTCTTACCTAGCTTTAATTTAATATAGAGATCGTAATCCCGATACGGTGGTAGGATATTAGCTACGTCTCTGTTAAAAAGTAGTAGGTAACGGTAGTAGTATTAAGGTAAAAGAGAAGCAGGATTAACTGTCGATTTTGGTCGTAAAGCGATTTCTACGTCTTCTATTAATACGCTACGCAAATAGAGCTCCGAGGCTCTCTGTTGTAGAGTTCTAGGGATAGTCAAATTAGGCAAGGGAGAAAAAGACTCCTCCTCTTTTAAAATACGCTCTATCCGCTGAGGGCTATCTAAGCTGTCGTCTAGACGAATCTGACGAGATCCCTTAACTAAAGAGTCGACTAAATCTATCCTAGATCTCTCTAAATACTAGTTAATTTCAAAGAGAGACAGAGAGAACACCTCGACTCTATGAGTCTTCGCAAGCTTATAGAAAGCGGCAGCGCCTACTTTCCGCGGTAGTAGTGTTCGCACCTCTTCCCTTACACAAGTAACTTATATAGTATCTAGGCGCTATAGTATATAGTAGGCCTTATAAAATCTAGAGCAAAAGTTAATAACTCGTCCTGTCTAGTCCACGTTCGGGTTATAAAGAGCTAGCTATAGTTGTCCTAGAATAATATCGTAGGATACTAGCGTAGTAACGTAAAACCGTTACTAACGTTCGATATACTTACTAATAATCAAATCTAAAGTAATAGTATATATAATAGCACCTATAATAGAAGGCCGTCCGTCTACAATGCGAAGACTTCGTAGTCGAGCGAGTAGTTCTAAAACAAATCTATTTCGTTACGCGTAGGCGGAATCGATAAAGTATTAAGCTGAAGTACTAGAATCGAGTATACAATAAGTAGTAAAAGTAGTATATAGATTGTCGGTATTATTAAGATCCTTGTAAACTACCTTACAAAGGACTTCTATAACGTTTTTTTACCTTTCCTCGAGTAAAGAGAGCCTTAATATCTTATTCCTTTTACGTCCCTAATAGCGACTATCGCCAGAGACTATGCTTTTCCCGCCTTATCCTTCTTCGCTTTCGCCTCCTTAGCCTTCTCTAACTTAGGACAGGGAGTCTTTAAGTTATGGTTAGGAGAATTATAATAAAAGTATAAGCTATGCTTTATTTAATATTCCTTCCGAGCCTTCTTCTCCTTTAACGTAACCGCGCGCTTCTTGTCTTCGATATCCTTCTTAGTCTAAACTACCTTGCTACTAATCTTTAGAGCGTCTAAATCCATAGGATTACAACTAGAGTCCGCCGTAGAAATAGGAGCCGAAGTAGGCGGAGGACTAATAGGTTGTAGAGGACTACTAGTAGACTTCTTATAAAGAAAATTCTCACTAAAAACGCGGCGGCAGACATGGTCGGCATCTCGTACAAGGGTAGCTAGATTCGCAAGAGGGAGTTTGTCGTTATAGAGAGGGTTCTGTAAGACGCGATCAGCGACCCTAGAATCTAGAGCATTTTGTAAGAGGGTGTAAGCTTTGTATCCTTGAGAGTTTAATACTATACAGAGGGATAAGAAGTTAGTAAGGAACTCGTTAGTTCTTGTGTTATCTTGTTGAAGTTTACAGAGCTTGTTAAAGGCATTACTACGTGAATAGGGATTACTAAAGGTATTGCTCAAGGTAGTAAAGATATCGTTGACAGATTACAAAGCCGGACTGTACTCTCTAAGTTCGTTAATATAAGGGTTAATATACTTGCGTGCTTCGCCTTCCAAAGTGCTTAAAACGTAGTTCATACGGTTAGTCTTATTAGTCCACTAATCCCGATTCTGCTAAAGCTTAATTCTTGTACTAATAAGATAGCTACGAAGGTTAGAGGGCGATCGAAGCTTGCCACCGAATTTAACAGGATCGGGATATGCCGGGGAACGCGCTACGTAGACTTGTTATTGTTATAAGGTATTCACTAGTAGGGGTATAGGAGTAACTAGAGCTATTTAAGCAGCAGTTCGAAGCTCACTGTTCTATTTCTAGAGTACGACGAATCGATTATAGAGTTACGTATACTTATTCTAGAGTTTCTAGGTGTCTTCCTTTGCTTCCTCTTCGTCTCGAAGGGCCTCTGTATATACTTGTCTAGATGTTTCCAAACCCTCGACGATACCCTTGAATATTTGTTAGAATGCTTAAGGGTTTCGGGTCGCGGCTTAGGAGAGTGTCTACGGGTCGTTACGGTGATAGTAAAGGTTATTAGCGTCAAAGTGTTCTAGTTAAGGTTGAGGGTCTAGTAGATTGTTCCAAGGTGCGAATCCGCTAGGTGGTTGTGGATTTTAGTCTCTAGCCCAGCCCTCGAAGCCTATGCCAAAAGCTTAGTTAGCCATAATAGAATACGACGACTATGTCGATCGTATTAGTTCGTAAAAGGCGGACAATATGTCAGGGTAGGGTATTGATTAGATTGTCCGCAAGGAGAGAAGGAGAGAACTCCTCGCGGTGGAACTAACTAAATAGCTACGGAATACCGAATACCCCTATTCACTCAAGCGAATCCATTCACTATAAAACTCGAAATCGAACCTTCACAACTATATACCTTTAATACTACTACTACTACTATATTATTAGCTATACTTTCGTAAACTCTTTTATTCTACTTATATTCCCCTTATTAGAAGGCTTACCTAGCGATTTAGGAGGGTTTTTAGACGCTAGTACCTATATATAAAGTTTTTCTCGTTTAAATCTAGGCTTCTTAGAGTGTGACGGTTCTGACCATCACGTGCCACTTATATCACGTGGCGCCGCTTAGCGCCGCTTAGCGACCCACACCATGTATGTAGACTCGAGCTCCCTCGAGCTCTCCTCTTCTCTTCAGCTTAGAATTTTCGAATAAGACAGTTCTATGATTCCATAACCTACACCTTGGACGCCCACGGGCAACATACCGTACGTGTCGTCACATAGAGTGTTTTTAACCTACTTTAATAGATCGTTTATACGCGATACCTTTTAAATAGTTCTCTAGGTATATTAGTAGTACTTTAAAATATATATTACTATTCTAATTAATCAAATTAACTATACGCCTTTTGATTTATTTAATTTACTAAAGTCGCTAATCTAAATTAAATTAAGTTAATTATAATTTAGTTAATTACGTTAGAGAGTTAGAGAGAGAATAGAAAAAGGAGGAGGGTTAGATATAAGGGGAATATTATTATAAGTTTTATTAGGATTATATTTTTTTAGAGGAGTTAGAGAGTTAGGTAGGTAGGTAAGTAAGTTAGGTAAGTGAGATAGTTTAGAGGGGGGGAGTTAGAGTTTTTAGATATAAGATTAGGAGAGAGGAAGAAGGAAAGGAGAAGGAGAAGGAGAAGGAGAAGGAGAAGGAGAAGGAGAAGGAGAAGGAGAAGGAGAAGGAGAAGAAGCGGAAAGTGTTAATATAATGAAATAGAACAGAATAGAATAGATTTTATTAGGGGTAGTAGATTAATAGATAGATAGAATATAATAGAACTGTATTTTCTTTCTTTCTTTCTTTCTTACTAGAAATATACTACTAAAGTTCTTATTTAGCGGAGTACTTACTAGTTAATATATAACTAAGTAATATAGTAAATAACTAACCGATTTTCTATTACTAATATAATACTACTTCTTTTCTTATTAACGAAAAGTATAAGTATTAATTATAAGAAAGCGTTATAAGAAGGTAAAAGCGGTTATAATGTCGCTTAGTAAAGGGGTAAACGAAAAGAGGTAGAGTATAGAAAAGCGCTTAGCTTTATAAATGTACGCGATTATTAGTTTATTAACTACGGAATATTATTTTAGAGAATCTAGTTACTAGTTAGGAGATTAAAGGGGCCTTTTAAAAATTAAGTTACTTATAGAATATAAGTTTATTTAACTCTTACTAGGAATTAATTACTAGTTAGAAAATAGAAGTTAATTCTATAAAGTTTTATTCTTTTTCTAGAGCCCCTTTTTATTATAAGTAATCTCTCTTTACTAAGGTAGATAAAGCGTTAGCGTTCGCTTAGTATTATACCCTTATATAAAGGCTTTTAGTAGTAGATAACTCGAGGCTCTACCTACTTATATAACCTAGCTATATAATCTAGCTACGTAACCTACTTATATCTACCCCGGTCTACTTTCCTATAGCCCTTTTTTTCTTAGGGACTAGCCCCTAAACCCTTGTAGCTCGCTACGTTAGAGAAGTAGTTTATATATTAATTTATTAGTATCTATATTCTAGAAGCTAGATAAATAATAGTTCTATGGCTAAATACTATTATAAAATCTTAATATTATTATAACGCTTCCGGTAGATAAGATAAGTAGTAGTAAATTTAATATAGTATATATAGAGTTTATTAAGGAGAAATCCTGTGGTGCGATTCTACCTCCTACACGTGACGTCGGAGCCGGGTTTACTTGGTTCCGTACTTACGTAATCCACCACCACCGCCACTGTACTTAGCCTCTATATAGATTAGACTTGAATCTATATGCCTTCTAACTCGTATTACCGAACAGAGTTTACTATTACTTATCTTATCTACTAGGAGTAATAGTATAATAGGAGTTTTATTAGGGTATAATTACGTAATATAATAAGCCTTAGTTAGTACCTCGTATTCGTTAAATAGATACTCTACTAAAATCTACGGTTATACTTATACGTATTTATATACGTTTATATTCTATAACCTATAAATATTAGAAAAGTATAGTAAGAATACTAGAATATAGCTAAAATTCTTAGATAATTCGTATCTAACTTATATACGTTTAATATACTATTCTAGCTTAATATAGGCGCTAGAATAATATATATAGGTAGTAGTTATAGTTTTAGTATTCCTAGCTTATATACTTAGTACCTTAGCGTCCCCTTTACTACTAGTATTATAATTATATAACGTAGCTACTTATATACCTTATTCTAGCTATAGATATTATAAAAGTATAGGGAGAATACTTATATATAGCTCGAATTCTTATATTATTTATACTTAAAGAATATACGTTTTATATATAATTCTAGCTAGATATAGGCGCGAGAGTAGTATAGGTGTTTTTAATATTTCTATATAAATACGTATATACCTAAGTACCTTATAAATATAAGGTACTAAAACTACTACGCTTATAATCGTATAGCGCTTCTAACCTACCTTCTTCTAGCTATAAATATAATAAAAGTATAGGAAGAATACTAAATTATAACTAAAACTCTTAGATGTTCTATACTTTATTTATATACCTTTTAAGGGCGATTCTAGCTCGATATAAGTACGAGAATAGTAGTTATAGTTTTAGTATTCTCCTTTCCCTTACTAGATTTATACTACCCCTCCTACTAACTTTTTCTCGAATTTATATTAGTTATATTAATTATAGGGGTCTTCTAGCTAATTAGGAGCTACGTATAAACTATAAAAATCCTACGAATGTTTTATACCTAGGTAGCTATTACTAAGCCCTCTAACTATAATAAAACGTTAGCTACGCTAACGAATAATAAAATATTCTATTAAATAAGCTCTAGGATTTTATAATTTCTTAGAACTCTAGAGGATATAAGTACTAGTATTCTAATAAATAAAAGAGTATAACTTAAGAAGTATATATTAACTTCTTATAGTATTCCCTTAGCTATAACTAGGAACTCCGTAGCCTAAGCGTAGTACTAATAATACTAAGCGATCTAATAAGACCCTATATTTATACTAGTTTTAACTATATTTAGTAAAAACTATAAGATAATAACCTTCTTTTATATAAATAATTATTAAATCTATTATAAACGTAATAGATTTAATATATAATTACTACTCTTATACTCTTAGTAGTAATTAAGTTTAATATACTTCTTTTTAGAGCGTAATATCTAGTATAAACTAGTACTAGTACTATTATAGTTAAAATATATTTTCTAGGCTAATTTAATAGTAGAATATATAAATAGTAAGTAGCTAGATCTTTTATATCTATTTATATATCTTTTAGTATTATAGAGGGTAAATAATAAGTAAATAAAGATATTAAAAGAGTTAGTATTCTACCTTCTCTAAGTAATAATTTATAGAGTTCCTAGCTATAACTAAGAGAATACTCGAGAAATATAATAGGTTTAGCTTTATATAGTATTCGAAGTCCCTAATAAGAATTTATAATCTAAAGTATTTTATCTCTTAGCTAAAAGAACTACTAATAGGATATATAACTCGGTTTATAGAAATCTAATAGAATAAAGGCTATATAGTAAATTCGAGTAGTTAAGTTAAGTAGTAATATCTACTTAACTTAACTCGACAAGTACTTAATTAACTTATAAGTAACTCGAGTAGTATCGGCCCGATGCCACGTAGCGCGACCGGGCTCGCTAGCCGACTCCGGAGGCTCTAGACGGACGGTCCGCCTACGTATAGCCGAGTACCCTACCTCGGCGCTACTAAAGAGTATAAATAGCTCCTGTTTCCCCTTGCCCTATATACGACTTGTTATAGATAGTATCAGCCTATAATATAACCCTCTTAGCTAATTCGATTGTCCGATTTATATAGAGGTATATTAGGAAGTAATTAAAAAAGGGGGAGAACGGGAAGAAAGAGGAAAGGGGGAAGAGAGAGGACCCGAGCTATCTAGACCCTTTATAATCTTAAAAAACAAAATAGGGAGAGGATGTCTTTTTTTTATTTATTTATTTCTATTTAACGTCCGGCGGATACTAACACCTAAAGGCTAGCTTCTAGGTAATTCCTAGACAGGACAAAGGACGCTAGGGGGGAAAATCCCCCCTAGGCTATAGGGGTCGCAAATAGGAAAGCCTATCTACTAGTAGTAATTTAAAGAGAGACCCCACTTCTGGGGAAACTCTCATATATAGTTACAAGAGAGAGTAGTAATAGATAAAGGAAATAAAGATATAGAGAAGGAAATAAAGGCTAATAGAGGGTAATTAGAGTAGACTAAGTAGTGACTAAGTTAGTCCGAAGAGGGCAGATCTTATTAAAGAATTTAGTCTTTAAAAGGAGCTCTCGGAAGAGGTCCTCTGATCGAGGGCTAAAGAGGATTCCTGGGTCTCGCTTAGCTCTCGCTACTAGCTCCGGCGCTATCTGTTTAACTCGACGACAGTAGAGTAGGTGGAACGGTGTCTTCTCTTTACTGTACGAACAATCGCTTGAGGTAAGGAGCGTATCGAGGTGCCGGAATCGGACGTAGTACGCTGTAAAGTCCCCGTGGCTAGACCTTGAGGCGATTAGCCTTCCGAGGAAGTCTCGGGGAAGCTTTAGCGAGCGCGGCTTAGCGACCCAGGTTAGAAGCCCTAGCCTCTTATACGAGTCTAGTAGCGTTGTTTGCTAGAGCTTATAGGCGAGCTCATTACTGTGTTCCTTAATACCCCGTTGAAGGGTCGCTGTACAGAGCGGGAGGGTAGAAGAGGGGGGTTTGCGAGCGCCGAGTCCTGTAGCCTTGTCGGCTATTTCATTCCTAGGGATACTAGTGTACCTAGGGCACCACCTAGTACTAATCTTATTAGGGAAGTCGGTTGTATATTGGTAGACTCTACTAAAGACTCCCTGCGAGGTGCTAGAAGACTGGTAGGTAAGCTGTAGTGTTGCTTCAAGGTTATCTAGGCAAACCCAACACTTTTCTGCCTGTTCCCAAAAAGGGGAGCTGATCGCTAGCTCAAGTCCGTAAAGGGCGGCCCTAGCCTCGGCGTCGTAGATCTCTAGAGAGCTACCAAAGGAATAGGCCTTAGTGTCGAGGACAACCCCGCCCCTAGCCAGGCATACCCCTCCCCCTGAGTCCCCTGAGTCTAGCCGGGAGCCATCTGTAAAGACAACTAGGTCAGAAGGCGAGACTGTTCGTAGAAAAGAGAGAAAGTCTGCCTTGTATTGTTCCTTATTACTAAGAGGTAAGGGACCTGCTACCTCAGCGAGCCTTTTAGCTCTATCGAACCCTTTTTGCCACGGAGCTAGCTATATTAGGTCTATTATCTCAGAGACTAGAAGAGCCCTTCGCTGTCTATAGAGGAGCCTTGTGCGACTACAAGGGCTATCTAGACGCCTCTTTAGCGGGTGTAGGGGATCGAGTCGTCTAATTCTTGCTTCGAGTCCTTCGCTCTTAGCGATTAGTGTGATTTCAGGGGCAAGAAGCCCAGCCTCCTTTAGTAAGACTGACGTCGGGGTAGTCTTATAGACTGGAAGAACTACCCTACCGCACTTGCTTACTACCTTGTCTAAGGTTGAAAGGTGTCGGCTGATCCCGTTGCTAATCGGCTTCCTTCCTTGGCCTCGTAGACGAGTCCGCCCTGGGAACCAGGTCTCGCTACCAAAGTAGGCGACTGAAAGGATACAAGCTGTAACCGCCTGCTTTAGAAGGTAGGGGGATGAGCCTCGTACTGTGTTTGTAGTACTCTTTAGCGCGTTAGCGACAAATGTAGCCTTAGCCGC